>BMAO01010079.1:0-96688 GCA_019973975.1 Trichonephila clavata
TTTCAAACATAAATTTTTTTCTAAAACTTTGTACTATGCTACAAATGTCCCTTCCCCCACCTTTATTTTAGCTTTTGTAATGGGCAATTCTACAAAAGTCTTATAAGATCTGTCCTGACTTATGCATCAGAGTGACTTAACGTGATGAGGAAGGTTTTGGAATTTTTCTGAAAAAGATCTTACGCTGGCATTCTTGGTGAGATCTTCGTGAATGGATCATTCAGGAGATCTAACTTAGACCTCTACGAAATTTACAAACAACCTGATATTGTAAAATTTGTCAAATAACAGATTTAAATGGGTCATCTGGCTAGAATTAACAAAGATAAATCCTTGAAGAAAATCTTTTTGGCAAAGCCCATGGGAAATAAACATTGGGGCATACCCCCATTAAAAGGGATTGACTGTGTGGAAAAAAGACCTAAATATTTTAAAGGTTAAAAATTTAAAAACAGTTACCAAAAGTAGAGATATATGGAGAAAACTTCTGGAGAAGGCTAGGGCTGTCAAGCCATTGAAGAAGAATGGAAATTCATATTTTATTTTCTCATTCTTTGTTTATATGACATGCAACCAGCATATTTGCAATTTTTTTAAATTCATATTTGTGAATATTTGTCCGGAGTATTAAACAATTTATTACAAAAAATTTTCAATAAAAATGTTAATTTATTCATTTCAAAATAATTTGAGAAATAATATTTATCTGATCTATGCAGTTATTGGAAAGTAACTACCTTTTTGATTTTATTTTTCAGAGTAAAGATGCTTGTAACGGAAACATTGCTTTTTATCATAAAGTTGTAGAAGTTGCCATTACTATTTTGTCTGAAACTACTCCTTGTTTAATTTTAGAAAATCCTACACAGGTAACTAAAGACTGTCCTATACACATCAGTGAATGCAACCAATTTCGAAATTTATATTCTGAATATGTTTATTAGTTTAGAATAATCTATTATAAATTAAAAGTTACAGAATTTATAGAAATGAATTTAAACTGCTTGGTTAATAAAACGTATTAAGGTGCAAATGTTTTTTTTTTTTTTTACTTTAAGGAAAGCTTATCAGTATTTTAAGTTGAACATTTTCAAAAATGAATTTTTTAAGATAGGGCTTCCTTTTTCTTTTAATCAGACCATTTTATCTATAAAAAAAGGATTTAAAAATTAAAACAGCTTATGAATGAATGTAGAAGTTCATAAAAAAATAGTAACTTAGCAGATATTGGATTTCTTGCCCTTTAAAAGGTATGAGTTCTGGAAAATGATCACTGTTTAGGTTAACAGTCTACAAACACTTATAACATAGAATTCCATGTAAATAAATTGGGAATGAATCTTGGTGATCTAGGGAGTATGGCACTATCTTTCCATCATGTACATTATTGATTCAAGATTGCTGACATTTTGTGAAAGATAAGTGTTTATCATCTTCTGAATTTTTCATTATTTATTCTAGGAAAATAGGTGATTGAATACTTATTTATAAATTACTCATATTTTGACCATTATCATTGTTTCCAAACATTTTCATTTTGTTACAAACACCTTCAAACAATAAATATTGCTGATTATTCTTTTTTAGTATTTTGCCCCAAATCTTAAATCATTTTATAATTGTTTATTAAAATTTGCAAAACTATTAAATTCTTTAAAACTGAGACATTTAAGAAAATTTTTCTTGCTTATTTAGAAATATCTGTGTGCAAATTTACTTTAAAATTTTTTTTAAAAACTTATTTAATTATGAAGTGTAGAAATAAGGTGAATAAGAGTGATTCATACCATATTGATGGAAAAGGAATAAGTATTCAAAATGAGTTTTATTACTTTTATCATATTCTTTAAAATTTTTTATTTCGGTATGTTAAAATTTTTGAGACATGCATAGTTTAATTTTTTAAACCAGATCTACCCCTTTCCCCCTGAAATATCTTTGTTATTCATATAAACATTATATCCTGATATCACACTAACTTTTCAGATATCTCCCGTCGAGCTGATGAAATAATGGGCTATATTAAATGTAAAGGGTAGTATCATACAATTGTGTGAGTGGTGTAGAGATCGTAGTAAATCACATTAAATAGTTGATTCTTTGCTTAACAGAAACTTTAGGCTATTAACTTGTTTAATTATTATTTTTTTTCAAAAAAGGGGTTTTAAAGTAAGATAATTTTTTTAGAAATCCATAATATATATAATATTTTAATCATTTTCTTCTGAATTATTTTATGTATTAATATACTAATTATTATTTCTTATTGAAACATTTTTTTAAATATGAATGAAATCTTAAAAATAAATAATTTTAAAATATTATTTAAAATGCATTCCAATGTGTTGATCATAACTTATTTAATTATTCTTTATTGCCCACGCAATCTAAATTTTTTAACACAGGAAAAACTAATACTTTTTACATTAATTATTATTTTAAAAACTTAATTTTCTATAAATGTTTTTGAGATTTTTCTTTTTAACCTCATTGCATCAAGCCATGTAATTATAAAATAATTTATTTTTTAATAAAATTATAGGAGTCAGTATTTTTTAGGTGCAGATAACCATATAATTGATTACTTTTTAAATGTCTTGAAAGAAAGGTATACTGCTGTTATTTTTGCAAAGTTATTAGTAAAAAAAAATATTTAAATCTTTGACACAGTTGAAAGAACAGTAAAAATTATCTCACTATTTTGATGTTTTTGTTGCTTTATTTTCAATTAAATATTTATGGGAATTTATATGTTTGCATATTTCTTTAGCAACTACGAAAAGGAGCTTTGGATCTTGTATTTTATATTGGGCAAAAAGACTAAAAACTCTTGCAACCAGATATACTTCACAGATTTTTTCTTTAATCTGTCTTTATGATGTGAGTTTGTATAACAATTTATCTTATTTTTGATACTTAGAAATTCATGTATGTGTATAAATATAATTTTTCTGGTAGTATATAATGATTCCCTCCCTTCTCATATATGCTTTTTATTGTATCATGATTTTCTAAAATACTGGGGCATTTTAAAGAATCAAAGTTGATGTGAAACACTATTTTATACTTTTTAAAACTCTTTCTTCCTATGCTTTCTAAAAATTGCTGTTAACCTTTTATTTATTTACTAGCTGTACCCTGCCACGCGTTGCTGTGGCTCAGTCTGGTTTAAGAGGAAGCACATGTTTTCAGTATGTTTAAACATTTGCATTAGAGGTATGATTTTTCATTAAAAAAATGTATAAATATATATACACAAAATTCTTTACCTAACTGATCATTTGCAACTTGTTAACCAAACACTTGAAGTTATTATGACTTATTTTTGTCTGTATGTTATGAACCTAAATTTATTTACATTGTATCATAGTGGAGACGTCAAGTTTTGAAGATAAATATTAAATGGCTCTATTCTGGATTCCTCGGGGCAATGGGTTAGTTTTACAATGCTTATGGATATTTCTTTTAAATCAGAGGTGTGTTCAGAAATGCACATTTCTCCAAACAATATGATTTGGAAACATGAATTGTATTTCCTGATGCTATATGGGAAATATTTTGATTCTGCAGTATACCTGGCAAGCAAAGTTTTAATGGCTCTGGTGGTTCTCCAAAGGCAGTTTAATTTTTTCATTGGTTACAAAACATTCCTTTTGTTTCTCCCTTAAATTTCAGAGCACTGCAATGAGGATACACTTCAGTCATTGGGCTAATGAGAACATGCTGGTTCAACCTGTAATCTTCCATTGGGTTGTACCGGAATGCAAGGTGACTGTTATTGTGTGATTGCTCACCACGAAATCATGTTTGATGCTGTGATGTGCCGTTTCTGGTTGACATCTTTCAGCCATTCACAACCTACTGTGTTCCTTTTGTGCCATTCTTTGTCTGCTTTTCTCGTTTACTAATGCCCGTTTCTTCCTCAGTTTGATGAGCAATTGCACTCATTGCACTACTTTTGTCTTGTGAGTATGACAACCTAAGTTTGATTTCCTGCAATTCATTACTTTTATATGTAGCGAAGCTAGCTAACTGACTGCACTGAAAAAGAGAAAAAAGTTAAAACAAAGCCTATAAAATTTCAAAACATTAAAAAAAAGGAAAAATCGGGAACAAAAAGAAAGGAAAAAAGTTAAAAAAAAAATGCTAATGAAATATTTAACTTATATTGTAACATTAATTGACACAGCTCAATTCCAACACAATGAGAGGCTGAAGATATTTTCAGTCAAATATGCAAGAAAAAATTCAAATATAAACATGGATTTTGCTCCAGAAATCTACGACAAACCATTGATAATGAAGAAGATTTTTGCAATTCAATATTCGATTAGCATTAGCATTTGTTATCAACAAATTCAAGGGTCTATCTTTAAAACAGAGTGGCTTATATCCAGACACAGACTACTTCACACATGGGCAATTATTTGTTGTCTGGGTACTTAAATATTAGCATCACCGCACAGACAAATTGCCGCCATGCAAATTACACCATTTTCCATCCAAATCTGTTTTTTCATAAAAAAAATGCTATAATATTTGTGTTTAGATATTAAGGTGGGATACACATGGCACCAATTTTGTTACAGTGATGCTAAACATAAGTGTCTTTGTGTGTTCCAGAGCAGCAGTAACCAATTGGTGATTGGTATTGGTGAGAAATTTTGGATAACCCCAATGAAAAATTGGGACATTATTTACACTTTTGTGAAGATTCAGTTTAAAAAAAGATGAGCAACAAAAAAATATTATGGGATCATGGATAAAATAAAATAAATAAATAAATAAATAATAAAAACTTTATAAAACTTTATAAAAACTTAATAAAACTTTTAGTTACCACTTTTAATGAATTTCCTGAGTTAAGAAATTTTTTCAGATTTTCCATTGAAATTTGAATGTTAGCTTTGGAAACCATAGTAAATTGGTGGCAAAACACTTCAGTCTGTTGATTGTTGGTTTGTTATTGCTTTTCATGAAGTTTATTTTCAGGTGTATGGAAACATAAATAAAGACGTAAATATAGCTTTAGTGGTCTGCCATATTTATAAAGTTATACATTACGTTGTTCATGAAGTGCTGAAGGTTGGCAACTGCTGTTCTAGAATAGGCACACCAGACAATTTCTGTATCCTAGCAGACAATGAAGCAACACAATGTCTACCCATAAGCATTGTAAAATTAATCGTTTAACCTCAAGAAGAGTCATTTTAAATTTATTTTCAAACTTGGCAACTCCGCACAGTGTAAATAATTTTAGATTCATAACATAAGGTCTAAAAAGCCATAATAGCTTGGAGTATTCTGTTAACAAATTACAAATGAAATCTGTTTAGAAAAGTTTTGTTTTATGTATATTCACACATATTTTTTTATAAAAAAAAAAAGTCGTACCTCAAGTGCAGGTGGTTAAAAAATATTAGAAATGTGTGACTGGGTACAGTTAGCTATAACAAACTTAAATGTTAAAAAGCTATCAAAAACAAATTAAAGTTCAATATTTGGATGAAATCACCAAAAACAGTTTCAAACAAAAGTACTTAGGTACTATTGCAACTATGTTAACCCCGGTTTTGTATGTGTCGTACACAGTTAATTGGCAACCATGTGCTTCCTTTCATATAATGTTGCCAATATAGTTGCGATAATACATAAATACCAAAATATACATAAGAAAATTTTAATTTTCCCGTTTGTATTTTACAGTGACATCAAATAAAATTTTGAAATCACACAAAATAGATGCTTTGCAAGTGTAATGTTATTGCCCCAACCTTTAGAAATTTCAACAACTAATAAGTGGAAAAATTCACAGCTGTGCAAAAAAAATATTATTATGTAAAAACAATCATAGAATGGTTTTCCCTTATTGAATGCATATTACAGCATTTGGCGATGTCTTATGATTTTAGGTAAATGATCGACTAAAAAAAACGTAAGTACCAAAAAATAAAAATTATCTATTTAATTTATTGCTGGAAAAAGATAAAATACTTGGAAGATTTCAATTGATATCCTACTCATTTGTGGAGAGATTTTGAAATTAGGCCAAACAGATCCATAGCGTGCAGAATTAAAATTAGTATTTTATACATGAAAATTACTTGGGATATATCCCAATATATATTCAGATATATATACTCAGGATATATCCTGATATATATACTCAGGATATATCCAAAGTATATATCCTGATCTTAAAAATAAATTTAAAAATGAAATACAATACTAACATTAATTGACATAAAAAGAACTGCATATCTTTATCGATGCGAAAGCATAATTTGAAAAAATAATTACAATCTTACGTCCACCTGCTTTCTCGACTCGTATTTGAGCCATCTGTCTGTATTATGCTCGTTCGCTGATGCCTATTCCAATTTGATGTGCAATTCCCCTCATATGGGTTTGCTTCGTACGGTGTGATGACCTTAGTTCGATTTTCTGCAATGTAGTTTTACGTACTGAAGCCAATTTACCGCTCTTAAAAAGAAAGTAAAAACAAAAGCGTATGAAATTACGAAACAGCTGTGAATGGGCCTTGTATCCAAATTCCTTTGGGGCCTTTTTTGAGATATGAGTACCATGTTTGTTTGACTGTAGTAACATTTGTTGGGGCTCCTGCTGCCTGGTGGCCCTGCATCATTGATACAACTGATAAAGCTGTAGCTACGTTCCTGACAAATGCAAACTGTAATAACTTCTAGTATTCTGCTAATAAATTACTAATGGAATCTGTTAAGAAAGTTATAACAAAGTTAAATCTTAAAAAACAATAAAAAAACAAAATAAAGTTCAATATTTTGATATATCAGAAAATCTTACTTTTACTATTTGTATTTCAAGAGTAACATCAACTGAATGGTACTTATGTATTATCGCAACCTGTCAGCGACATTGTATAAAACTAAGCACACGATTGCAAATTTAGCACGTACAACACATGTGAAAATGGAATTACCAACTTGGCGAGTATCTAGAACGTTGGCAATTGTTGCGATAATACGCAAGTATCAAAATTTTTTTTTTAATTGTCAAAAACAGTAAAAAACATTTTTATCAAAAATCCCATCGATTAATTTCGCCAAATTAAAATGTCGCCAAGTGAGAAAAAACTGTGTTAGAATGTAGGGAACAGTTTCCAAACATTGAATGCATATCGCAGCATTTGGTGACGTCTTTTAATTTGAGGTAAATAGTCGATGGAAAAAATGATGGTACAAAAAAAAATAAACATAAAAATAAAAAATGAATTAATTCAATTTAGGAAAACCGGAGAAAGATAAAATAGGCGAAAAATTGCAATCCGAGCACTACTCGTTTGTTCAGATCAGTCGGCCAGTCTTATATTATCGTCAAAACTATAAGATATTTGAACAACAATTTGTTAGATAAATAAGTAGCATACAGAATTTATATAATTTTAATCTTCGCTTAGTAAAGAGAAATAAATTTAGCTAAAAAATTACAGAAAAAAACACAATGTAAAATATAAGCAAAATCGTAAATATCCCACGATAATGCTATCCGATTGTTGCCAAAACTGCAAAACTAAATTTAAGTTGTTGAAGGAATAATTTTTTAGAAAATTGATTTATTTGGAAAATAAGCCTAATTACGTATCAAAGAACCAAAAATGAATAAATATAGCAATAAAGAAACATACCTATAGTAAAAATATTCAATAATCCGGTAAACACTGCGTGTAAAGTATGAATTTCGCATTCAGAGAGAGATGTGACATTATATGACATCATAACACCGAAAAATCACTTAAAATTTAAATTTTAAAAAATTTAGTGTGAATTTCGAAATAATAAGCACATAAGAACCCGTCCAGATTACCCGTGCAACTATGTGTCAAAGTTTTAGAGGAATTGGTCCAGTAGTTTCGGAGATCAGCGGCTTTGAACAAACACACATTACATTTTTATTTATATAGATTTGTTTTGATTTTATTTTTGTTACTGTGCTGCACATGTGGAGTTTTTGATATTACGTAATATTCATAATAATTTCTTGTATTGTGTAACAGAAAAATTTATATTGTATTTTTTATTTGTAGGAGGATAATGAATATAATTTTTTGTTGGGTTTGAGAATAATTCTGGATATAGTTAAATCAGAGATTTTGCCTGGTGTGGTATGTATTTAGATTGTAAATTTTACTACATTACAGTTTTTAAAATAAATACTAGCTACATGGCCCAGCATTGCACTGGCTGTCTCTATTTCTATAAATTTTCCCTTTTCAATATCAGCACTTCCAGGTGTGGGTGTGATTTTTATCATTTAAATGTTCTCTTTTGAAATTTCTTTCCCCCATCCTACGATTTTCTGTCCCCACTGGTTAGCCCAGCATAGTAATCTTGTTTGTATATTTTTATTTAAATCATTTTAATTCATGAAAAATGTAAGTTATGCTGTATGAAATATACAGTGAAGTAGAACATTTATGCATCTACAGATAGAAAGCCCTTAATTTGTTTGATTTGCTCTCTTGTGTTTATAAAATATTTTATTCATAGAAAATATATCCCCCCCCCCTTCAGAATAATACATTCATTTTTTCCCCTTATTTTTAGTTGATAGAATTTTGTCAGAGATGCTTATTGTTCTTCAAATATAAGATCACTGATGTCAATATGCGTCAAAGTAGAACAAGTTATGCCTCTATGAAACAAAGACATACATTTGAGGGAAGAAAAATGGTAAGTGGTAATTTTAAACTTTTGGTGCAAATTTTAACCTCCATTTGCTTTTTGAATTGGTTAGTAAGGGCAGCTGGATTGGCAGCTATCTTTATTTAACCTAGCTTGGGTCACTACTATTGTCTGCAGAAATATTGGCCGATCTGCAAAAATTTTCGTTATTGGCTGCATGCGGCCTGTGGGCCGTGAATTTGACACTCCTGATATAAAGGATTAAAATGAAATATTCTTTTTAAAAATTGGCTTTTTCTGTCGCAAAATTTTTTATTTAAATTTAGGTTATAATTTATTTTTCAGTTTTCACTTTCTCTAAATTTCCCAGCAATTAAGAAATATAGCTATATCCTTTATTATACTATACTTTCTCTGCATGACAATTTACATCTTAAGATGTCTTTTTCAGTCTTTATTATTTTATTTTTCTTTCTTTTCTAAATATTTACGTTTCTTTCTTTGTAGAAAAAGTAAAAGCTACCACCTTCTCGAAAGACTTAGAAATTTTCTTGCTCAAAAATTTTCTGATGACAAATTCCTTGTGGTCATACACTTTTCATTATCTGCGAGTGACTACTGACAAAGAAAACTGATGCATAAAGTGCATTTTGAAAATTGTAAAATTAAATTCAAAAGGAAATTTTTCACTCTAAAAAAATTCCTGTATAATAAATATAAACTCTCAATTATATATATAAAGGGTGAAGTACTCGCTTATCTATGATAGTGTTGTTCCAAATAATGTGTTGCAGTCTCAAAATATCATTGTTAGAAGCCTGTTATTACTACTTTTTTCCTGCCATTCTAGTATTCTGCTCCATTAGTTTCTGAGAAACCCTGTTTTTCCAACAAACATCAATCTTTTGCACTGTTTACCTCCTCAGGCATATGGAATAATTTCAAAGATACTCTGAATGCGATTTTATGTTCCTTCCTTTCTTCCCCGCATCAGAGAATTATTAACTGAATTGTTTTGTGGTCACATTGTATATTTCTTTTCAGATTATGTAATTAATAAAATAGTTAATTTTTCTATTAAAGTATAAAAAGTATTAGACAGTTTAGTTCTTCATAACTGAAATCTAAAAAAATTATTCCATATTATTTTCTGAAAGATATGTACATGTTTACTTTTAGTTTTAATTCATTAAAATATGAGCTGCGATGTTAAGCAGTATCTTAGTTTTATTAAATTATTTACTTTTTTTTGTTAATGACAAAATGAGATTTAATTTTGTACATTTTTTCCCTAGATAACACTTTTACCAAAGGCATCAGAATCTTTATGTGTAATAGCAGAAGTTCCTGAACTAATTCTATTAACTCTTCATTTGTGGCCAACAGGATCATTTTACTTTGGGATTGTTAATGATATGAGTAATGTTTTCTTGAAAATCATAAATTTAGTGCCTGATGAAGAATCTAGGTAAAGAGAGATCCATGAATTTTACTAAATTAGTTTTGAATATGTTTTGTGTGCAAGAATTCTCTTTTTTTATACTTTGTTGCTGTTAAGCTATTGAAAGTAAAAAAAAATTAGGATGTATTCTAGCTTTGAAATTTTGTTTAAACTTTTTAAATTTTAAAAGTTGAAATGGTAGTATTACAATGTAATTTATTCTCTTTTTTATTTTTATTTTTTACTTATCAGTAAATTTAATTGTAGACCATAAATTACTAATTTAATATTGCTAGTATTTCCCCCCTTCATTTACATGCCATGATAGCTACATATTTTATATTAATGATTATATAAATAATTTTGATGTCATTTCTTGTGGTAACACATCAAATGTCCCCCTCCCCCCACATTAAAAGTTTCATTAATTTTTGTATAAAGAGAAATGAGGTTTGAATTGTAACCTAGTTAGTTTTTATTCTGTCATTATAAAATGTTGAAATTATTTTATGTGATTACCTTTGCTTTATTTGTAATTTTATTGCTTCTAAGCTTGTGATTGAGTATTATAGGTAATGAAAATTTATACATTTAAATTGTCAAATGAGCTTAACACTATTAAATTATTCTTTTATTTTACGCCCAGAAATTCTTAAAAATAGTAACATTAAAATTTTCTTCATTACTTATGTTACAGTTTTTGGAGTTAAAGCATGTTTGTGTTATTTTATACAGTTATTTATTGCACACAATGTGTGTAAGAATTCTTCTTTTACAAATGTTCTGTATGTGTTGGTATTTCTACGCGATCATTCTATGGTGGTATTATCATTTCATCATCTATCAGAGGCTCAGAAAATGTGGTGAAAAAAATCAAGTCTTCTGGTACTGATCATGTGGAGCAGAAATAAATAATCATCTCTCTCATGAGAGAGATTACCACCTCTTCCTTAATTTTTAATATTTTTCTTGATTTAAAAGTATACATTTTTTATACTTTTGATTTTTCTATTCTGCTAGTTTTAATATAATTTCCTGTAAATTGTATTTGGGCAAGGAAATGGAAAGAGAATTACACTACTGAGCAATCAGTCTCCTAGAAATAAGTATAATTTGTGGTCAAGTGCACAAGGCTTTTGTTTCTCTCTTTGCAGTCATTAGTGAAAACCTTTTTAAAATTAATTTATATTGTAGAACTTCAATCTGTACTAATAAAAGGAATATGTTTGTGCCTGCCAATGTAGCACAATAACAGAATCACTGAATGTGTAATATATTTAGTATGTGGAAACTATAGGTCATTATAGTGTGCATTATAGAGAGGTTTTCAAAATTGCTTTAGATTTTTTTTGTTAAATGTAATTTTTAAGCAATTTTCCAATTGGTGATACAATGTCTTAACCCTTCCACTGTGTAGTTATTTTATCAAAGTAGGTTCAAAAATTGCACTTTTATTATGTATTTCAAATTTACATATTAAATCTATGTTTTAAAGTTAAAATATACAAAGAATATTTGTAAAAGAGTTTTTATATTAAAATATAGAATTAGATCATAAAAATATGAACATAAAAACATATATGAAAACATAAACAGGAACAGTACAGATTGAACAGCTAAACAGTTGAAAAAAATGCATACCTGGCGGAAATTGCGGGTTGCGCAAATTTTACTGCATCTCGGCTGCCTGTGGAAGTCGCAGGATGCACAGCGAGAGGGTTAAAGGTGAGTGGCAACTCCTGAATGTTCATTGGTCTTTGCTGGATTTCATGAATAGATTAAGATTAAAAATTTGTCACCTGTGACTGATAATGCAGTTGTGGAATACCAATGTGGATTTAGAAAATAGAAACCTTGTGAGCAGATTTTCAATCTAGGCCAAATTCTTGAAAAATCTAGAGAGTTAGGTATTAAATTATACTGCCTTTTTATTGATTTCAAAGCAGCAAACGATAGTCTTGACTGTGATTGTCTACTTGTAGCTCTTGCTGAGCTGGGCTTTCCAAAAAAAAAAAAACTTTGAATGCTTATTAAGGCTACTTTGACCCAAACTGTTTCTTGTGTTAAAGCTTTGTGGTTGTCTCACAAAGTTTGATATCAGAAATGGTGTGAGACAGGGTGATGCTCTTGCTTGTCTCCTTTTTAATATGGCATTAGAATGGGCTATTTACAGCTCTTACATTAACACTAGGGGTACCATTTTCACCAAGATTGTACAACTCCTTGCTTATGCTGATGATATAGTAACCATTGCTTGTACTAAAATTGATTTGTCTGAGGCATGTCTAGCACTTAAAAAAATCGACTGAAAAGTTGCATTTAATTGTTAATGAAGACAAAACTATATACATGCCAATTACAAGAACTCTATTAGGTTTTAAATGTCTGCAGACTGAAAATTATAAGTTTGAAGTGATTGATGATTTTGCCTATTTGAAGGCAAACATTAACATTCTGAACAACATTGGTGCTATAATTAAAGAATGTATTTTTGTGTTAACTGCTATTTTCATGGTGTAAGAGCTTTTAAAGTCAAAATTTATTGAAAGATATAAAAATCATCAAACCTGTACTTACCTATAGATCCTGTACTTGTACTAAATCACAGACTGAATAGCTAGCCATCTTTGAGTAAAAAAATCTCTTAGATGTATCATTGGGGGGGGGGGGTGATGTGAATGAGAATGGATTGTGTAGACAACACAATTTTGAATTATGTAAGCAATTTTAATGGAAGGGGATGTCATTAAATCCATCAAGATTGATTATTTGAGATTTGCTGGCCTCATCCTTGACGTTCCTTGACTCCTCATTCTTGATGTTCAGAATTTTCAATTACAAACCTATTGGAACTACAACTAGGGGTAGGCCCAAATTGAGATGGTCTGATTGTGTGATGGACAATTTTAAAGTTTTAATAGTGACAATTTAGAGAACTGTTGCTAAGCGGAGATCAGAAAGGAAGAGAGTTTTATCCCACCCAGGGCTGTTGTGTGAATAGGAGATATGATTTCTCATTCATATCTGAATGCTATAGTTTTTGCTTCATGCAGTTTTTTTAAAATTGTTGTATAGTTTTATCATATTTATATTTATTTATTATTGTATTTATTGGTTTTTTATTTGCAGCAGAATTACAATAGTTTTTCGAATAAATCCTCATAAAAAGTATTCTTTCCAAAGTTTCATTCTCAGTTTGGCAACACTGTTTGTTAACAATAGTTTATTTCTTTCAGAAATGTTTTTGATTTTCATTAATGCTAATTTATAATTTTTTTTAAGGCAAACTGCACTTTTCTTGCATGTAATTATGGTTTGCGGCATTATATGTTGATTGCTTAGATGTTATAAATGGCTTGTAATTTCTTATTCATTTTAAGTCTTTTTTTTAAATATAAGTGTGTATGTATACATACACACTCATATATACATGTATATTGTGTGTTTAGAGCTGCTCATGATACATTTCATTAAATTTGAGCATTTTTCTATTTTTAATAGCTTTTTGATTTAAATTAATAATGAAATTTTTTTTTGTTTATGGCTGTTTTATATTTTTATGTTTGACTATTTTAGGAACTGCATTAAATTACTCATGAATTTAAAAGATATTTCTATTTGGAAGATTTCTGTCATTCTATCAGATGTTTTATTTCAGTTTAATAATTCTTAATTCATCTTGACTTTGTTATGAGCAAGAACAAAGCCTCTCTTCAAATCTTTGGGCTGTATCTGAGAAATTTTTGCATCATCTAAATTGTTGGTCAACTTTATGTTGATATTTCGAGAGCCATCAATACATAAAATTGGTACATATTTGGGTACTTATCAGTTATAAGAACCTTGCATTGGTGATTGATTTTCTGAGCTGTTGTCAACATTAACATTAGTGATATTATCAATTTATGGTTGTTTTGGGCCTATGATCCACACATCAAATGTTGATATCGTAATATATGTTATTAATGATTGTATTTTGTGAAATAATTTGTATTTGTTAATATAAAGCATTCACAGAAGCTTCTGTGTGCATAGCATGGCTGTTTGGTTGAAAAAGCTGTCGCTCTGACATTTCCTTCCATTGGGAAAAAAAGATGATTTCTTTGGCAAATTTCATTTTTCATCATTGTTGTAGGAAAATAGCAGTAGTATATAGCTAAAAGTGTAACAGAAAGAAAATGACTAAATTCAAATTAACTGCTATTAACAAATTGTCAGCATTGATAAGATATACCTCCCTCTTCCCCATTTATATCAGTAAGCAGTATTAACCAGAATTTGGCATGTTTTTCACATGTTTACCTTTGTTGGATACCATGTTCCCTATAAACGATAAATACTCATCTTCGCTTCAAATGAAAAACCAGCAAAAATTGTTTATCAGGAAGCTCTTTGCTGAAATTCTTTAATGAGATGCAACTTGAAATGATTTTCTAATATTTCGTATTGAATTTTTTTTTCCAATTCAAAGTTGATGTGAATTTTCGTCACATGGAATCATGTTTTTACTTTGCTTCTGACAATCTGTTCATGTGTTTTTTAGAGATCACATATACATTTATATTGTCTTACATATATTTTATATGTATTGTACTTTCCATACATGATATTTTAGTATTTATTCATTTGTTTTCTCTTCGTTACATAATTATGATTGCAGAAATGTATTGTTTAAAGTATTTTTTGGCAATGTTTTTTTGTGTCCCCCCCCCTTATATTGTTGTTGATTGTAGTTTAATTCAATGTAGGGCTTGTTACATCCATTTTAGTTAGTTTTTCATGCTAATTTAATTTTTCTCTTCTTGTAGGCTATATGTGTTTTTATTGTATTTTATGAAATTCTTGAGATGATATCTCAGCTATTTTTTTTTGGTTTATGTGTATTCCTGATTATTTATCCTAGAATCAGCAAAGGTGGAACCTATTACTTTTATTATTTTTGTCAGGATTTTTATTCATATTTTCATTAATTTATTTTTATTCATTTTCTCTTTTAGATTCAAATATATGTTTCTGTTAAATCCATCTATACCATGAAACATAATTGAAATTTTTAAAAAAGTATTTATATTTTTGGATACACTGTCGTGCACTGGGGATTTACCTTCCTTAAAAGGATATGCTATCTTGAGAATTTTTTTCAGGTGTTGCTTGAAATAAAAAAGAAACGAGCCTTACAGTAGTCGCATATGATGTGTAACATCTGACATGTTACTGTGGTAAATATGCTATAGTGATTTTAATCCTGAATAAAATGAATCGGGTATAATTGGTAATAATTTTCTATCGAATAAATATATATTTAATGTAAATTTTATTTAATTAACACAAGGAGTAATGCAATTTTTTATAAAAAATATTTATTCTTGTTTAATTTGGGGAAGAACGGAGACAATAGATTTAGGAAAACTAAAATATGACACATATACTTGTGATTTCAAAGTATTTTAAAAATCGTTGAAAAACAGCGTCAATAACTGTACCACTGTTAGTTGTCGAAACATTTCAATTTGTGTTCATCTTTCAGAAAAGCTATGAGCGGCTGAGCTTCTGGCAAACTGAAGTTAACATTAAAATCACCATTCAAAATCATGGGAAGCGAGTGAGTTTTTTTTAAAAGAGCAGAATCACCTTCAGTATACGGTAAAAGTACAAAATCCAGGAAATCTTTAATTTTTTTAACTGTTTGATTAAGAGAAATGTATGCGACCACCGAAATGACTGTTTGTCCATTTTCAAATAAGCATTCAGCTGCACGTATGTCCCCAATACATTGACTAACAATTCCTAGTCCACTTGTTTGACGATCATTAATGTCCATATATCACTTACTCGTATTTTTTTAAGAATGATGATCTTTGTCAGACGCTTAACAGTTAACATAGTTATTAATATAGTTTCCACATATAAATATAACTTCAGATTTCATACACAACGAGCCCTGACACTTTGACAATTGAGCGTAAGAATCGAAAATTTATTCTGGATGAAGTCTTATAAGACTTGCTGGTATGTGCGAAGTGGATTTAGAGTCAAGTAAACAAAACCGAGTTTTTGAATTCCAATCTTTTCAAATGCTAAATTTAACAATATAAAACAAAAAGCTGGCGGCTTGATTGCTACTAAAGTTAGACCCCGAAACGAGGGTAGCGAAGAGACACCATCAAGCGCATGTTTAAAAATTAGAAATATTAGAGAAAATCAAAAATACCCATTTACTTAATTAGTTTTTTTAATCGAGAAATCTTTTTTAATCACAATTAAAAAATTTATATTGACAGCGACAGGAATTAACCTCAAAGTATAAAAATGATTCGCACTAAAATATTTATTCAAATAATTCCATATTACTTACTCTTTTTTCTTTTTAAGAATGATGAACTTTGTCAGATGCTTAACAGGAAATATAATTATTAATATATAGTTTACACATATATAAATATATCCTCAGATTTCACGCAGAACAAGGCCTGAGACTTTGACAATTGAGTGTAAGAATTGCAAGTTTATCCTGAAAGTTTGGGTTTTTGTACCTTTGTTTCCAAACTTTCGTTTTTTAAACGTTTTATTATAATCCAAGGCATGTTAAAAATGTTTTTGATGGAAACAATGTTTCCAAAAGCAGAAATTCGTAATATTTCAGGAGGTAAAAAACAGCATGTGAGTTTCCAGAAAGTAAACACCTACAATTATTCACTTCACTTCTTTCCTGAACAAGTTACGGATCAAAATAATTTATTTTAATCAATTTAAAATTTTTGATGAGGCTGAAAAGTAGCAAGTGTCTTTTGTTTTGATATGAAAGGGTCGTGGCAATCAGCTGTTTTTCAATTTGACAAATGTAAACAAATTTTTTAAAAAATATTAAAAATACTTCTAATTCAACTAGAACAAAAATTTAAATTGCATTAGAAAGAGAAAGAGTGGTATTTTATTTTTCAATCAAAATTGAAAAATCTATGGATCGATTTTTGTGAGGTGACCCCTTTAACTCAAAATATTATCTTCCATTCTTAAACCAATATACAATTGTCCATAATTGTAGGAGAAAACCTTTAGCATTATTTTTTACTCTGCTGAAGAATATATGTGTAAATCCTAATGATAATTAGAATTTTGCTAAGCATTTTGGATGAGTATCAATTGTTTTCAATGTTTGTAAAAAAATATTTATAATATTTTAATGATACTTAGATTTGTAGTAGCTTGTAACTAAATTTTATGTAAAATATGACACATCTATATGTATCAATTGCCCTTCATTGACCAAAAGCAATTAATATATGGAATAGCAGACTAGAGTCAAATGTGCCATAAATGTTATGTTATTGGGGCATTAATAGAAAAGTTCCATTTCATATTGTATCACTCATAAAAGTAAAGGGAGAAAAAGAAATATTAAACCAATTTTATAATTTTGGAATTCTTTTATCATTGGCTGAGCATAGCTAATTGAAAAGGGCCAAATGTTTTCCAGAGTTTCTGTCTGTGAAATTGGATTCAAATTCATATCATCCACCTGCTGAAATGGTATGTTTTTCACTTGTTCTTGAGCTTATTATGGTCATGAATATTAATGCAGAAATATGAGCTAAACTGATTGCTCTTACCCCAAAACTTATAAAAATAAGTAAAATATGTGGCATGAATGTAAGTATTGGAAGGATCTGGAAGAATTTCCATGAAGCAAATGTTTAAACCAATTGCTCTAGATCAGGAGTGGCCAACCCACAGTGTGGCTCTCCAGAGTTTAACCCTCTCGCTGTGCATCCCTCGATTTCTACAGGCAATTTACTCTTAGCAGACATAGCACTACACAGCAAGAGAATTAAACAGTGGCACCCAAAGACTTATTAAAAAATTTATAGAATTGATGAAAATAATAAATAACAATTTTTACAATTTTATTGAAATGCAGTTGTCTCAGATATCTCTTATTTTAGTTACAATTAATCAATTGATTTACAATAGAGAATCATCATGTAGAGAATTCTGTTCCATCATTATGTGAGCTGGCTTTCAAAAGAAAGTGCTCTTATAAGATTTAGAAATTTGAAGGAGCATGTCTTAAAATATCTGTAAGAAAACAATAAACTGCCCAGTGAGTGCTTGCTCTCAAGAATGAAGATTGGTTGCTGCATTTATTTTTTCTTACCAATATTATGGGACATTTAAATTTAAGCTTACAGGTGAAAGATTGCATTTTACTCCTACCCTAATTGGCCATACATCTTTTGTGAACAAACTTATACCTCTTCAATTTGAGAAAAAGAAAATTAACACATTTCATATTAATACAGGAATAAGCTACTTATGCTCCAAGCCATGATAGATTTAAAAATTTAATATCCATTTTGCAGGATTCATTGGGTGTTAAGTTGGATGATTTTCAAGATGATAAAAAAATAGATCTTTTCACAAATTCTTTTTCAGTTTTCCTCTTTATCCACCTGAATTCCAAATCGAAATTATTGACCTCTTTCTGTAGCACCATACTACTTTGAAAAACAAATATGTGGAACTTGTTTCATCTGCAAGGAATCCAAATTATATTGAATTTAGGAAATTTTAAATTTAGCAAGCAATTTTCCAAATTTACATGATTTGTTTGTAGATTTGCTGCAACTTATGTTTGTGAACAAATGTTTTCTGCTATGAAACATAATAAAATCAAATCATTGCTCAAAATTAACTAAAATGTACTTAAAACACCTATTTTTGTTAGCATCTTCAAGAATTAATTCTAATATAGATGACTGAAAAATCCTACAAATCACTACTTTTCTAAAAAAATTACAAATTTAAAAGCCTCATTAAACAAGCACTGTGACTGTTGAATAATTATTTCAAATTATAGTGTTTCAGGTTACTCATTTTTATTTTTTACCTAAACTTACTAACTGAAGAGAGAAAACAACATGTAAGAAGTTTATTAACAATGGAATTTAAATTTGCTCTTTTTTATTATTATTATACTCTTTTTAAACCCATTATTTAGACACATTAAAAAATGTGCTATTTGCTTAAAAATCCTATAATAAGCTTATAAGTAACATTTTTTCATATTTTTTTGTTTGAAATGCTGGAAGTGGCATACATGATTTTTTTTTAATCAGATTGTGGCACTATTCCCAAAAAGGTTGCCCACTCCTGCTCTAGGTAATGCAGGAGGGATAAAGCAGCTTTGGATCAAAGCAACATTTTTTTATTGATTGTTAAAAATCCTTATTTAAGCAGTTTTGACTTGTCTAAATCTATGTAAACAGCTGGTGTTAACATTGAAGCTTCTGCACAGTATTTTACAGACTATTAATGCGGGGTTTAAAGGCACACAGACCACACAAGAGACATTTTCTGATCACTTTCAATAAGAAAAGGAGATTGGAATGAACTTGCAGGTATAAAAGTTTGACTGAAAATGATTAGGAAAAGGTTCTGTTTTGAACAACACATTTTATAATTAAAATATTTTGACCCAAGTAAATTAGAACCTCAATGAATACTGAATCATTTAAACAGCCAATAATCTGCCCCAGAAAGATGTTTTGGGGCTGTTTTTAATGTTTTGGAGCCAGATTTTCTCATGCCTGTAGAGGGAATAATGAACAGTTCCAAAAATGAAGCCATATTAAATGTAACCCAATAGGCTGAACTGTGGTTGTGTGGAGATTGTTTTCTTATAGAACAGTGGGCCGTGTCAAGATTTTCTCTTAAAATTTTAAAATTCTGAAAATATACCCTGATGCTTTCTATCTCTGTATGTAGACAAGAAGATTATGATCCCAAATGGGACTAAGTGCTCCTGTATAAAAATCAAAACCTCGAAGATAATTAAAAAAAATAATCTTTTCTCACTGAGCAATTTTCAAATGAGAGAATGGCTTAAAAATTCACTCATCAAATTTAAACACTATTGAAGCTTTATGATATGTTCCAATGTGAATACAATGTACTGAAGGCTATATAAATTTTTTTTTAATGTGACATCATCAAATATGAATAAGCTAGTAATTTGTGGAAAAATTAGCATTTTTTCTCAATTTCTGAAATACTGAATATAAATTAATTGATCCGTCCGTTATAACGGAATGCTAGCAATATTTTGTTTTGCTTTTAATGTTTGGTGTTTCAATGTTTCTAAATTTTTGTGTGCTTTCTTTTTATAAAATCTTCGACATAATCATTTGTTTTGAAGAGTGAATTTGCTCAAATTTTGTTATCTCAACTTGTTTAAATTTACAAAATCTGTTTCGGATCTCATCAATTGTTCAGCTGTAGATTATTTTACTTAAAAGTGATAATCATTTATGAGTTAGTATTTTTCTTTTTTTCATTGAGAAAAAAATCACATCAACTTCAAAAATAACCAATATTTACAGTTCCTCTTAAGTTGTAATTTCAGTGTAATATTAATTTTTCTTTGATTATGTATTAATTTTTTAGAAATTTTATGAAAAATGGATGGAGCTATTAAAATTATGTATAAATTATTTAGAATGAATTGCTGAATGTAAAATGTTTAAAGCTGATTTTTTAAAAAATTTCCTTAAGAATTTTATCTGTTTTCAGTTATTTTTATATTTTTTATTACTTTTACTTAATTTAATTCCTTAACAATGTTTAACAACGAATTATTATGTGTAATTAGCTTTTTAAAACCATGAGCACTATTTTGATAGAATTAAATTTATACTCAGCATATTGTTTTTTCATTTATAGAATCAATAGTTAAATGATGAGTATTAAAAACTGATGATGAAAACTTTTCTTATTTTTCCTATATTAATCATTAAAAAAATGGTGAACAAAGAATTAGGAATGTGCTGTTACATTTTTGCTATGCAGTTGGTTATCAAAATAATTGAAACACCTGTGAATAGGGAAAAAAGTGAAATAAATAAAAGTGACATTTTTAATATGCTTCATAAGCATTAATATATAATAATAGCTGTCAGTTTTTTTATATATAAATAGAAATGTTTATATTCTGGTAGTGTGTAGTTGCTTTATTGATGTTCTGTAAATCTTGGATTTTTTTCTCAAGTGTAAAATGTTAGACCTCTCAGATTTTCAAAGGGGCCAAATTTTAGGAGCACGTCTAGCTGGACCAACTGAAACATCCCAATTTTTAGGCGTTTCTAGAGGTACAGTGTCTTAAAGTCCTGACGGCAGGCACGCAGTGCGGCAAGACCAGCTCGGCAGACGAAAAGAAAAGCTCAGTGAAAGAGATCAACTGGAAGCATATTGTAATGTCTAAAAAGCAAACAACTGCAACAAAAGTGACCTCAAAGCTCAATCAGCATCTGGATTCTCAAGTGTTAATGAATACAACAAAAGCTGCATTCAAAAATAGAACATTTACAGCACAGCAGAGCAGGCATTCCCTTGCCACTTATGTTGATGCCAAATGTCATTTGAACATTTTGCCACACTCACAAAACCTGGTGAATTGATAAGTGGAAGAAAGGAACTTGGTTTGATGAATAGTCTTTCATACTTTTCTTACAGCAGGATGGGTACACCGTTGGAGACCTGCACAAGCATATGATCATGATTGTCTCCTTCCAGTTATCAAGCATGAAGGTGGATCTCTCATGATATGGGTAGCCATGTTGTAGTTGTCTGCTGGACCAATCATTACCCTGAAAGGACTGATCACTGGGGAGAAGTATAAAGAAATTTTAGCTGACCAGGTCGATCCTATGACATAAATTTTGTTTCCAGCCGGAGATGGAATTTTCCAGGATGATAATGCACCTATCCATACAGCAGGACTTGTTTAATCATGGTTGGATGGATACAAGGAGGAAGTTAAATATTGGACTTCAATATTAAGGAACCGTTGTGGCCTATTTTAGAGTGTTCAATACGGAATCAATATCCTCCACTGGCATCTTTCCCAGAACTTTTAAAGTATCCCCATCAAGAATGATACAATATTCCTCTAAACACTATTAAGCACTTATGAATCAATTCCTAGGCGAATTCCAATCTGTAGTACATGCCAAAGGTGGTCCTACATCATACTAATAAAGAATTCTTTATAAATCTAATGTTTTCATAATTTTTATAATCACCTGTAACTGTGAATGATATGCTTACAATCTTTAACTCCTATATCTTTTATATCATATTTTTTAAATGTATTTTAAAGTATTTTTGCTAATCCTTTTTAAATATTAAGTTTTAAGAGTTCTAAAATTGGTTTTTTTTTTCTCTCTAGTCTTACTCATAATTTTAACCTGGATACTTTTATCATCATTTTAAAAATGCAAATAAATATTTTATGTCTCTTGGCACACATTTACCGCATCCATTTGGTAAGTTACATTTTGATAGTAAATTAACTTGTTTTAATTTCTAAAAAATTGTATTTAACATTAAAAATTACTAACACTATATAAATTTCTTATCTAAATATTTGTTTATAAAGTAATGGGTTGAAGGGAAAGTTCTGTCGTATTTTAAGGAAATATTTGAGTTCATTTATAAAAATACGTGTTTAATATTAATCAATTAAATATGCTCCGTTATTTCTTACAACTTGTTGCCATCTTTCAGGTAACTTGTGAATTCCTGTTTTGTAGAAGTTCTCGTCCTTGGAGTTAAAATAGTCAGCAACTGCCTTAGAAACACTTTCAAAAGACTTGAATTTCCCCCCCCCGCTAAATAGTTTTGCAGAGATCTGAACAGGTAATAATCAGATGGTGCAATGTTAGGTGAATACGGTGGGTGACTAAGGACTTCCCATCCTAACGCATTCAGTTTTTGTTGTGTCACCTTTGCAGTATGCGGTTGAGCATTATTGTGGTGGAACACTATTCCTTTTCTACACGCTAATGCAGGCCTTTTTTCTTTGATAGCTGCATTCAATTTATCCAGCTGATTGCAGTACAGATCCGCGTTAATAGTTTTTCCCTGTTTCAGCAACTCGTAGTACACTGGACCTTTCTGGTCCCACCACAAACAAAGCAGTACTTTTCGTTGATGGATGCTTGGTTTTGGAACTGTTGCTGATGATATTCCTGGTTTGCAGTAAGATTTTTTCTCTTAATATTCTCGTAAAGAATCCACTTTTCATCTCCAGTAACCAGCTTGTCCAAAAACGGCTCCACATTGTGTCTAATCAGATGTGATGAACACATTCTTACACGATCAAATTCTTTTCCGTTAGTTCATGTGGAACCAAACACTTTGCTTTAACACAAACCCAAGAGATTTAATGTGATCTCCAACAGTTGTATGATGAATGCCAAACTCTTCTGCAATTTCTCGACTTGTTAAATGTGGATTATTTTCCAACATGGATCGCAAAACATCATTATCGATCTTGGATGGTCGTCCAGATTGATCACTTTCTTGGAGGCTCACATCCCCGGAATGAAATTTGCTAAACCATCTTTGACAAGTAAGAACATTTACAATATCTTTTCCAAATACCACACATAAATTTTTACATGCAACCCATGCGTTGCTTCCTTTTTGGAATTCATACAAAATGCAGTGTCGTAAATGCACTTTATCTACTGACATGTTTTTCACTTTAAATATCACAAGTAAATGATGAACGGTAAAAAAAGACTCCTTTTATATTATACAGCAGCTGAAAAAACAAAAGAAATCCAAATGACTCACTATCCAGATGTTTTTTTTTTATTTACAAGAAAAATCACCTGCCTATTTAAAATATGACAGAACTTTCCCTCCAACCCATTAACATGAGAATGAATTTTATTTAATATGTTGTGTTGATTTGTTTATGTAAAGTGATTTTTCTCAACTTTTACTGAGTTACTTGTTTGATAGTTAGTTTATTTATTTGAAAATAATAAAATTTAAGATTATTTGTGACATGTTTTACTAGGAAGTAATAAACAAATATTGATTTTCCATATGATTCTAATGGAAGTAGTAAATTTGAGATAAGTATTTCTTTTAAATAGAAAATTTAACTTTTATGTATCCAAATATTCATAGTTCAGAGTAACTATAAAGAATTGCAGTAAAAATGAGGGTTTGTACTGGTACTGAATTGTGCAAGAGTAATTGGTTTTTTGAACCTTTATCTCCTATTATGAGATTTTGGGACTTTTTAACACACTTTCAAATTGTCCTTTTTAAAATTTAATTATTAAGTTAATAAAACTCAGCTATTACAGATTAATAAAAGTTAAGAATTACATTTGTGTGATTAAAATTACTTGTGTGTAGTGAGAGCTAAGAGTTGGGTGAAAAAGGACTTTGTAAAAATGTTCATTTTGGTGTTGAGGGGGGTGTGGCTTGCCAAACCAGTTGCAGCAAAGAAATCAGTGTAAGGTGAGAAAAATCTTGAATAGAAAAATTAAGGTGCATTGGTATTGAGAGGAGCTTCTGTGATTGGCTGACCAGAGTGGTCAGTTTTTTTTCCCATTTAAGTTTTGAAGAGAAGCTCAACCAATCATTGAGTAGTTATGAATTTAAGCAAGTTGAAAGTCAGAAAATAAGATTTTATGGAAATAAGTAAAAAATGAATTAAATTAATAAAAAAATTAATAAATTAGAGGAAATCAGGATCAGTTAAAATGGGTCTGTGATAAGTTAGACCAGGAGAATATTTTGCAATACTTGTGATCAATTTATTTTTAAAGTTGTTGGTTTTGTTACAGAATTTTATAGCATTTCTCCTGATTGCTTGCCTAAGAGTTGGAAGTTTACTCACTGCTCTGTGGTCTGCATTCCTCATGAACTAGCGAGCATTTAAAATTTGTCTAACAATTAGATTTTGTACTGTTAGTATTTGTAATATTTTTCTCTTACCTTAGTAGTTAGATGAAGAGTTTTTTCCTTAAATGTCAAACCTCATTCCATTTAGCCGATTTTAATCTTACAATAATTCAAAATATTTTTTAATTTTCAATACTGATTAATTTTTATTCTTTTTTTTCAGTCTCTTGAAGAGAATTCTAGAACAGAGGAATTTGCCACTCATTTCTTTTCTGGGCTTATTCTTCTTTTAAATAACTGCCCTGCTAATAGTGAATTTCTGAGGGAAAGAATATTAAATGTTTTAAGCATGTCTCTGAAAATGAGACTAAAAAAAGGTTAGTTATTTTCTTTTTGTCTAAGACATAAAACACATTTTTAAAGTTTAAAAAATAATTGTAAAAGTTATGTTACGTTTTAATATATGTGATGAATTAAAAGAGTAAACACTAGGCTTTAATTCATAAAACTTTGAAATAAAATGTAATGCTTTGTATGAAATGTATCAATATTTCATTCTTGTTAACATTGATTTTAGAATCTGTAAGAGCTGTATAATTGTATTTCACAAATTTGAATATACTTGGGGGTCTCGCACTTCTGATAGTATGCATATCATTGATTGGAACTTAATAATTTCTAATTCTAAAATACTATCTTATTATGTTTATATATTTCCAGGTCTTTCCATGTATGTGAATGATCTTTTAGTTGACAGTTATTTGTATAACAGAAAATCAGATATTTTTAAAAATGAAAGGTATATATATGTATCTATTATTTAATCAATATTTCTGTATTTATATATATATAATATATATTTTCAAACATGCCAAATTTTTTGTTTTATGTTTTCAGAATTTTGTATTTCACTATTTTGTTGAAATACTTTGATGAAATAATTCCAGATCTCAACAAGACGGTTATGAAATTGATCACTAAAAAATTTCTACCTATAATATGTGATTTAACTCTTCCAATACAAATTCATGTTTCTCTGTGTGATCTTTTAAGGAGGTTTTCTCTTCACTTGCAGGTAAGTATTTATTTCATAAAAAGGGATTTTTTAAGAGTATTTGGTGATTTAACTTTTTCTGTTCTTTTTTCAACATTAATGCATTTTTGGCCTATTTTTCAGTATGCACGTCACCCTACTTTACCACCTATTCATGTACTTAATTATATATTGATCTGCATGCTTTACTTTTAATCATAATTTTGTTAATTGTCAAAGCAAATTATAATTCAGTTGCAAATTTTCCTTGCTGATATGAACAAAAGCTCTAGATTTTTTCAGATATATATTTGTCCAGTAATAGAAAAATAGAAAAATTTGTTTGTGTGAAGTTATATTTCTTTAATACATGTACCATTTATCAGATTTTTACTGAATGTACTAGATTTTTGCCTTCTTTCATATTTGTCAGATCTTTTTTTTATAAAATTGACATAATTTCTCTATATAATTTTTAAAGTTCTTTGTAATTATATCTCTTAATTTGCCTCTCTTAGAACATCATAAGAGGAATTTAACTTTTGCTGCAGGAATTGTAATATAGGTCCTGATATATCCAAATTGTACGATTGGATATATAAAATGTTTTATTTTTTTTTAACTGTTTAAATAAATAGCAATTTTGGCCGTTATTTTTTAGACTGAACGAATTAAAAGTCAGCAATGATTGAAATTTGTACATCGTACTTGAATGTTATGAATGTTATAATTATATTTGACGTTTTATAATAAATTTGAGCTATTCTGTTCCCTTCTAAAGCCTCCACTCAATCTGGCTTTCTTTTTAGAAGCTGGGATATACTTTTGGTGCCCCTTTAATCCTAAAAATCGAAGTGAAAATCCACTGAAAAACAAAACTAGGTACTAAAAAAAATCATAAACAGAATCAGCCTAGTCTCCTTTACAGCATTTTTTCCCTTTATTTTTTGATAAAGACGTATATGTCAATGAAATTCTGTAAAGAATTTGGGTTATATGCAATACAAGTATTCAAGTTGTGTTATTTGCTTCGAGGAATGAATGCAGGTTGTATAAAAGAAGAATTTTTAAAGAAAAAAGGTGGCATGAAACTTATTTTCGTCATGAAAATAAGTTTCTGTCAATAAAACAAAAGTAATTCAACTTTTTTTTCCCAATGGATTTACAGCATTTATTTTATGGATGAAATTCATAATTTAAAAAAAAAAATACTAAGAAGGGTATAGCTGCTCTGAACAGCAAGAAACTGGCTGGAAGCACTTTAAAATGCACCTAAGATTTTATTCACGTAGAATGATGCAAGATTTAATCAGAATAAAATAATTTGGAACTGTGAAGGATTGTGTAACATTTTTTTTTATAACTTGCTGAACTTACATGGTGGAAGACCAATTAAATGAAAAGTCTACAGAAAGAAATTCTTAAACAGCACATAGAGGTTGTAAAAATGTAATTGTCAGGCATAAATTTTTGTTAAATATTTTTTTTAATCCTTGTTCTTTTTAATTAAATTTAAACAGCTGTACAATGTTGAGAAGGAAAAGTTATAACCAACATTTTAATTTTATTTGTACTGAAACAACGGAGCACTAATATTCTCATGTGCTTCTTGATACGATTTCTTTCCTGAGAACAAAACAGATTGATTTGTAGCATTTTTTCTTGATGAAATTCATAATAAATACAGTGAAAAATAAATGTCTTACCTCATGGTAACATTCACCTTTGAAATTTCAACTGTCCAATTTTTTTGTATTATTAATTTGATAACTTTGGACTAGTTTCAGTGTATTAATTGCTCTTCTATTTCATAGCAGGCATCATACAAAACTTGCTTTACAACTTCTTACTAAGCCCAATTATAATAAATTGAAAGTAAAAAAGCTTTTTTAAAACAAGCTTTTATTTAAACGCGCTAAAAAGAATAAAATAAATTTTTCTTTAAGATTTTTTTACTATCAACTTATTACGTCATTACACAATTTATATGATATAAAAGCTTGTCGCAAGTTTAAAGCACTCTTACTTAGTTTGAAACTTTTAAGAAATTGAAATCAATCAGATCAAGTTATTTAATTTACTTGTTTATCTGCAGAGGTAAATCTCGCGACAAGCTTTTATATCATATAAATTGTGTAATGACGTTATAAGTTGATAGTAAAAAAATTTTAAAGAAAAATTTATTTTATTCTTTTTAGCGCGTTTAAATAAAAGCTTGTTTTAAAAAAGCTTTTTTACTTTCAATTTATTTTTCACTTTTTAGTTATCACTAGACAGGTTTCTTAGTCTGTTCATCTCATTCAACGCATCATTGTTGCTAGGTGTTAGCCAGTTATTTTCGAACAGTCGAGCTAAATGAATTCTCGCAAAAAGGGTACTAGACGAAAAACACAATTTTTTCTTAAATCCGTAAATTTTAAGCATTTCTTTCAATCTTCGTACAGATCTTGGGTAATATTATCCTACACACGAAAAAAAGTTTTATGAGATTTTCTTCATAAATGACGAAGTTATTAAATATTAAAATGTTGAGTATTTTTTGAAAAATCGTAAAAAAAAAAGGTTTTCGACATTTTATTTTTTAAATGACTGATTCTAAAAGAGCAAATCATGAGCTGTTTTAGTACGGAATGTCGATTCATTTAAACAAAAAAAAGTTCATGCGCGTCGATTTAGACATTATTTTCATAAAAACGCATCGATTTTGACTTATTTAAAAAAAATTGTAAGAAATACAAATATTATTTTGTAAAAAACATTATACCGTATCGGGACGAAATAAATGATCTTTCCGATTCTATAATTATTTTTTGTCTGAGATTCATAGATTAACCTCTTAAGCGGTCAATTTTTTTGACCAAAATTTTCTCAAAAAAAGCCCATTTTTTAACTGCATGTAACTAAGCATAATAATTAACAGAACGCGCGAAAATAGAAGATTTTTATTTTAATTTCCGGTTTAAAATTTTACTCACCTTTTTTTATTTTATAATTTTTGAACACAAAAACCCTTAAATGTTTGCTTTTAATAAGTACATTCTGCGTACTATGAAGAATATTTCACATACATCTTAAAATATGTTTTCTTCCATTTACCAAAAAATTTCATGTTCATACCTCTTTTTCATACGATTGATAGGATTTCATGTGTGTGTGTGCATATTTATATGCACACACAATATGAAGAATAGTGTAACACTAAGTCTTATATTCCAATGGGGATAGAGATAATATCGACTTCTTTGGATTATCTATCCATTTTCCTTTTTCTTAGGCAACACATTGTACATTGCCTTGTAAATCCCTATACTTTATCCAATATTTTCAAGAATATATATTCTTGTTTTCAGTGAAAAATTCTCACCTTCACCACTACCAAAATTCTGAATGAAGAGTAGTTCAGTACCATGGACAAACTCTCTCTCTGCATCTCCTAAAGACACACTACACTAATAACCTTATTATAGGAATAAAAATGTCTGTACAAATAAAATATAGAAAGAAAAAATTTCGGTGCATGTACAGCGCACGGGCAAACCGGTTGTGGCTAACTTTCAGTAGCCCGTAAGGTGTACGGGCAAACCAGTTAAGGGGTTAAATTTAGAATTTCTATAATACTCCATCTCAGTTTAACTTGGCAGCGTTGAGAAAGGTATACAATGTACCAATCTACTTGAAAAATAGCTCTACTTTTTTTGTTTTGAATTTAAATCCAAGAAAATAGATAGAAATTAGTAAAAAAAATTGCATATGTTGTAGAAATTAGATTATTTTTACATTGTAGAAATGTAATTATTTTTTAGACAAAGTTAATTAATACAGTCAATAGCGCAACGTTATGAAATTCCAGTTTGGCTCAAAACCGATTTTCGACGCCAACTTTTGTCATTGTTGTAACAATAAAATTATTACAACAATGCAGATATATCCAAGTTGGCGCCCAAAATTAGTTTAACTTTTTTAATTAATATCGTTTTAATTAATTGCAATATCGGAATATAAATGGTCAAAACATGCATTGTCATCCAAACTAAACGTGTATACAAAATTTCAGCTCAATGGGAGGAAGATATCAGCTTCAAAATTGAGTTGCAAGATTCCACCCGAACAAATTACATACATACATACATACATACATACATTGTAAGTTAAATAAAAGCTTTTAAAAATTTCTAAATTGAGCTTTTTTGAGCTATATAGATTTTTGAAATGTGCTTATAAAATAATTTCTAGTATTAGCAAAATGTAAAACAAAATTATAGAAGAAGTAATCTTCATAAACACACACTTCATTTAGAAACATTGTGAGCCTGTGGCAAGAAGCTTTCTAATCTAGTTTTGCATGAAAACTGATATGAAAAAAGATATTGTTACGAATTTTGTATAAAATAATGTAAATAATTTGTATTTGGATGTGCAATGCCTTTATATTACTCTATGCTATATTTATTTCATGTTAAAATTGTAACATTCACAAGCAACGCCGTCCCGTACGTTATAATGGCGATTCAATGGGAACTTGGCGAAATATTGGCATCATTTTTGGCGACCAATTTGGTGACATTGGCGACCATGTTGGCGAGTTCGGGACCCTCTGGATTCTTCTAGAAATTAGTAGAGAAATCCACTAATTTCACGATCTGTGGCGCGAGCGCATCTTTTCAGAAATTTCGGCCTCTGCTATAAATAGAGAGACCCGCCGCAACAGTCAGTCTGATTTCAACCAGCAAGTAGTGAGCATTGTTTTGATTAGCGATTAGTAGACTTGCCTTGAACTTTATCAGCTCGGCTGTGCTTGTGAATAGTCTTGTACATACGTGTATTTTAGACGCTGTTTATTGTGTCTGAGTGCTGTTGAAGGTGTGAAATCCTTCTGTTATTTATTCTGTGAATTTTGCTGTTGAATCCCGTATTTCAAGGATTGATTTCTGACAATAAATACTCATCGCTCTTAAAGAACTGTCTTGTTGTTTACGTCTGATTTTGCATAAAATCCTCGAACCCCGATCTACGTAACAATATATTTAAAGCATTGTAAAACAAAATATCTGCCAATCATCTTGTGAGCATGTTTAAGTTGAAAGGAAACTGTAGAAAAATATAAATAATTTATTAAAGATTTTAATTTGAATATTTTGCCAATACCGTTTAAATAATTTAGATATTAATTTTAATGTAGTTTTCTAATAGTAATTTATTTTGCTTATTTTGAAGTATGCCTTGAGAGATTTTTTAAAAATAATTTTAATTAATCTTTTACTTTTTCTGTAGTTAATTAAGAATGTTATTTTTCAATGAAAACAATTCTTTAAAATTTTATCCATTTTTATTAACAACTAAATTTATTATTGAAAATGCTGTGCTTTTGTTTCAGGATAAAAAATTACTGTTAGAATTGATTCATTCCTTCAGTGAGCGATTAGAATTCCTTATCATGAAGGAAATGTCATGTATTATTAAAATGTAAGTTTTCTGTTATTGGGATCTTAAGTTTAATATTTCTTGTAACTGTTCAAAAAATGTGTTTATGATGTAATAATAACTGTTAAATTTTTTCAGGCCTAATGAATACAACAAATTTTTTGATAAAAAATGTCCCCTTTCTACAATGTCACATTCTGCTTCTAAAATAAATAGGTTTGCTGGAGAGGACCAATTAGAAGATTTATCAAATGAGGTATAAATTTTAAGTGAATGTTTCTAATAATTTTTTAGATATCTGCAAGCCATTTGTGTATTTTCAATTTTATCAATTGTATTAATTGCAAATTAAACTAAATTTCAAGTCCCCCCCCCCCAACATTTTTGTTTTATGCTGTACATTTTAAGTAAGCATTTTTAAATTGTCTGTTCTTATTAAGATAATATATTTTTAGTGTTTATGTTGCTAAAAAATTGTCTTGTTTTTTTAAATCATTATTGGTCAATAATTAAGGTCAATTATTCATTTTGTCTCTTAAAAGAAAGAATTTTTATTAAAAATACTGAATTAAAAATGGAGTATTTTTATTTTTATTCAAACTTGGATGTGATATTCTGATTAAAATATCGAATTTGTCTGTTAAATAGATCTGTTGATGTAACGGTTATAGGATGGTAAAATTTACTTTTATTATTTATGGAGCTGTAAATCATTTGTATTTAATATACATGGGATATGAAAAGCATGAAATAAACATTCTCAAGCTACTAAGACTGCGTCCAAATCTTTGAATTCTACAGTGGCAATTTGGAAGGAAATTTATATTGTGGCATACCTCTAGTAGTAATGGTCTGAGTACTATCATTGTTACATCGAGCAATCTGTTATTTGTTAAGCTTCCAGCTATCTTAGTTGGAGCATTGTACTAATGTGTGTTTGCTGGGTATAATATTACAAAATGTGCACTGTTATTGAAAACCCAATTAAATGTGAGGTACACAGGATATTGAGACTTCTTTAGGTGAAAAATAAGTCTGTCAGTCAGCAGCAGACAGTAATCATGGTTTATGTGTTGCATACAGCCCAATCATTATGAATGTAAGTGTATTGGGTCAGATCTTTCAAAGATCAAACATTTATGTTAAAATAAGGAATACAAGGCTATCTGTAGTGGGTGACAATCTCTTCAAATTAGTAGGTGAAAAACCTCGTCAGGACCTTTGATTATAATCTCAGAACTTTCATAATAATTTCTTAAAAAATTTTGGGCAGTTTTATATGAAGTAATAAATGAAAAAATAGGCTATACCGGAGGTTCTTTGCTTGATGAGGATCAAAAATTCCTAATGGAGATCCACACAATCATTCAAATAGGTGATGCTTTGGACTTCCTGATAGAACTTAGAAAGGGAGGAATTTTTTGATAGAATAGTGGTTGGCAATGAGACCAGTGGTGTTTGTGAATGCTGAAACAAAAAAATCAGTCAATGCAATGGGATCACACCAGTTCTCCAATCCGGTTGAACACAACGAAGGTCATAATGAAACTATTGACTCAGTTCATTTATTTAAATCAGAAATTTCTGAGGATCAGACAGATATTTTGGAACCCGGATGACCCTTTTGTATACATGCCTAAAAAAATAAAAATAGGATTCTTCTATCCATTTTGCATCATAAGGGAACAGTTTTACAAAAGAAGGAAAAGAAATTGGATATTGTTTTGTTTCCATAATCCAGCTAAAATGCGATAGATACATCACCTAATCCAGATTCCAATTATACATGCAAAAGAAGAACATTAAGATGGCTTGTGTGTTCATTTTATTATATGATTCATCTAGTTGCAATTAATGTTTTTTAGTTTCTATGTACATCAATACATTGAACACCCAGCCTTTCAAAAAGTGCTATTTTCTAATGAAACTGGAGAGGCAAATTACAGAGAATGTAAAAAAGAATGTCTATAACAATAAGCATAATGTTACTAGCTGTAGAAGGTGAAATTTCACACCTCGAAACTCCTAAAAGAGGAAGGTGTGAAGAATGTAGCACCAAAGACAAAAAAAATCTCATTATCAGACTTTTCTTTGCCAAGGTAAAATTTATGCTTTTTAGGCTTTCATTGTTTTTTAATTCCTTGAGGATTCATTTTTATGCATTTTTCACAAACTTTCTGCCATCCACTGATAATTTTTCCCCTGCAAATCTTATTTATAATTTTTTTATTCGCAGCAACTGAAAGATTGGTTGACAAAAACCATAGATTTTCTTTCCATCAAGTCTTAAATTTTATTTAGTTTGTTCTTTTTCATGCACATTGTATAATAGTTAAACTATTAGTTCTTAACTCGTTTGTGCATGTGATTTCATATAGCATAGCAATCCCCCCCCCCCTATGTGGGAACTTTTTGGAACTTACTCATTTTGTGCTTTGTTTTTCTATGCTTCATTGTGCTATATTTCGTAAGCTTATTTCTAATTGATTTTTCATTAACTGTTAGTGATGTCTATCAATCACTAAATGGTATACTTTCAAATGTTTAAGGAATGTTATAAAAAGGAATTCAATTGTATTATATCTTATAAAGGGAGTATGCATTTGATGATGTTTGTCTTAGTAACTTGCATTTGTTACTATGATAGCTTTCAGCATGTGAAAACTTCAAACTCACCACAAATAATAAATTAGATTGCTGAAAATTGGATGGTTTTTTTTAATAGCTATGTCTGGTTAATTTTAATCTGAGCTGAAATACTGTTTACATCTTCTCTTGTAGGACATAATTCTTGTTTTGATTGAAGCTGATCATCTCTTTTTTTTGAAAAATGTTTCCAAAGTGTGTTATTACTAAATAGCAGGGATGTTCAAGGACTGAAAACAACTACTGTAATTAGCAAACTAGCTTCAAAATGATTAAAAGCACAAAACTAGATCCTTTTGCAGCAGTATCTGATTGCAGTAAAAATACAAACTAAATTTTATCCTTTTGGGCTCATTTACATTGATCTTGCAACATTTCAGAGTGTTCTTTTTGTGGTTTAAAATTTGATTATGGATTTCATTGGATGAATTAAGAGAACTTCAAATACCTTTTGAACATTTTGTTTTATTTATGGTGACAGTTCTGCAGTTTTAGGGGAGAAACAAAGCTGTTACCCAAGTGAAAAAACTTGATGAGTATGGTTTGCTTCTGTCATTTAATAAATTTAGCATCAGAGAAGTTGCATTTGTTACTATATTAGCTTCCTTATCTTAAAAAAAAATGATATGTTCATTTTCTACTATCATAAAAGCTTTCAAAGTTTGCACAATAAAGAAGTCTTAAGAAATTTTAAAGCATTCATGTACTCTATGGTAATCCCCCCCCCTTTTTTTTTTTTTGTGGCCCTGACATCAACTTCTAACTTGATCCTTAACTGCTGTGTGTGTAATTTTTTTAAGTATCTAATTTTCAGTAATAATTTCACTATATTTTTTGTAAAGGCATTTTATTGGAAAGTTATTACTTCCTTTTATGTTATTTTATATATCAGGGGTCGTCAACCTTGAAGCTGTGATGTGTCAAACTAATGTACTTATGATTCAGGATGCCGCTCAGTAGGAAATATTTGATGAACTGAACAAAAAGAGAGAAAATGTGTTAACAGTAGAGAAAAGAGACAGGGCAGTTTATCCTTATCTGTTAACTTAGTAGAGAGGTGTATAGTGCCACTGAGAATTGTACCGCGTGCCAAATCTGGCTCATCTACTATAGGTTGCCAACATCCGATATATACACTATTTCACTATAAGTATTTGGACACCCATGCAAATGAGGACATCCGTGGTTCTGATCTATGCCATGCCTTCTGTACTTATGAGTAAATATCATGTAGGAAATGGCATTGGCATAAGTCACATGCAAGATGTCTTGAAATTCACAGCTGTCTGACTTCGAGAAGGGTATAATTGTTGGATATCATTGAAATGGCTGATCCTTAAGTGAGTTAAACATTCTAAAATCGACAGGGGCTTTTTTGATTAAAAAGTGAAAGGTGAGTGTTGTTTGTTGGAATGTTCTTTGACGAGGCAGATATTTACTAGAAACTATTAGATAGAGACTGACAAATGTTGTCCAAAGAAATTCGTAAAAACTGCGCAATACCTATGGCCCTCATTCTTCAGGAGTTCCAACAAGCATCCAGGACTGTATTTTCAATAAATACCATCCGCAAGGAAGCTCATTTGCTTGCTTTCCACGGTTGTGTTGCAGCCCACAAGCCTTTGATTACAAAATCCAATCAAGCTGCTTGGTTGAAATGGTGCAAGGCACTTCAAAACTGGACCTTGGATGAGTAGAAACAGGTTCTCTGGAGTAATGAATCAAAGTTCAACCCCTACTTGTCAGATGGCAGAGTCTGGGTTTTGCATATTATTGTACCTTTAGCCAGAATGCATTGTGCCTATAGTAAAGTTTGGCAGAGTTATGGTGTAGTGATGTTTGTCACGGTATGGACTGGAACCCTTGATTGTGCAATTTATGGTAAGCTCAATGCCAACTCCTACTCCACTATTCTAGACAAGGCTGTGCTTTCTACATTGTGGCAAATTTTTGGGTTGGATCCTTGTTACTTCCAGGATGACAACGCCACTTGTCATGTTGCAAGGTCCACCACTGATTGGTATGATTACTATGAGGTGAACTAACTGGACTAGCCTGCCCAGAGAGTCTAGAATTGAAACCTATAGAAAATCTCTGGAATGAGTAGGATACCTGAATTAAGAGATGCAGCAACCATGCACACCCAAAATCAGTGAAAAAACTTGCATGACTTTTCCCAATCCACGTGGTAATAAAATATCACTGTCCATTCAAACACTTGTGGAAAGCATGCCACAGATGGTTGAGGTTGTAATTGCCTCAGTGGTGGCTCCTACCAACTATTGAATATTAATAAATTTTATTTGCTTCAAATATGACAAGTGTCCAATTATTAATTGGTAGATAGCGTATATTTTTAAATTTACCTTAGTATGCGAGTTTTTCTAAGTTAAATCAATATTTTTAAAGGGTTTCTTATGAGTACTTTCAGCCTAAAAATATCTATTGTGGCATTTTCTTAACATTATTTTGAAAATATTTGAATATTGTGCTTTATTTTATAAAATTTAAAATGTTTCACCTTTATTTTTTGCTTGAAATGTTGTTCCTGTGTCTTTTTATTTTGTCATTATAAAAAGCTGCCAGGTATGAATTGGAATTTTTTTCTTCATGGAAGTCATTGTCTGAAATAATGTTATGTTATCTAAATAAAAATTACAACTGCAAGTTTTCAGTTATTTCATTTGCTTTACTATTTTCAAAATCTTATACGGAAACAGGATTGTATCGCTGGAGATTTAAAATGTGAAATAAAGAGTAGAAGGAATATGAGTGAACTAAAATGTACTTCCTACACATGTTATTATTAATAATATGTAAAAAGAACTATATAAAATATATTTAAGGCCTAGAGTAAATTTTTACTGAGTCAAATAGACTCATACAGGTAAAACAGGGTATTTTTTCGAATAGGTAGGAAAGTTAAAAGTAGAACTCTCTTCTTTTGCCTTTTAAAAATGTGTTCTTTTATAGAACATGTTTATTAAGAAATACATCATTGTTCTTTCAGCATAATGGTTCTACTCTACTACTGTCTCTATTTATGATCTTAACCTTTAGAACTCGGCAGTAGCTGAGGCAAAATTTCCCTTCCATTCGGCGCTTTCGGGTCCAAGCTGGAAATTTCTTCCCCCCATTTGAAGGTCCTGCTTGACCATTTTCGCCACAGGTGGTATTGTTAAAGTTTCCACTTTACAAAGGCAAGAGGGAAGGGTTGCCAATTTTAAGTCAGCGATCTTTTAGGAGTAAGGAAAGTTACAACATTTGGCGCATTATTACATCAAAATAATTTCTCCCCCTAAATTCTTCATTCCCGTTTATAATTGAATGGCTTGCAAAGTTTCAAATGCATATTTTTTTTGTTGGTGGTGCCTATTTTTTTAAGTAAATACTGAAATTATAATAGATATTTTCTAAGGTTTGATGAACAGCATTTCAGATGTACTAAGAGAGTAGAAGTTATATAAACGACATGTTGTGAACAGTAATCATCACATGAATAAAATGATTATATTTATTACTTTTATTTCTTTCAATCACAATATCTTCAGTATTTTCTGATTGCTTAAAATATTTTACTATGAAGCAAGGTTTCATTGCTTTAGTATGAAGTAATTATTATAAAGTTTAAAAAGGGGCTTTATATAATAATTATTTGTATGGTAAATTTTTCTAAAAAAATTTTAAGCTTTTGTTCACAATTTTGTAGAAGATTTTGATGTTCCAAAAAACAACAAGTAATCAGTTTGCGTTAAATAGTGAGATACTATTAGAGTTGAATATTACGTGAACTATTCTAAAAAGTTGACAATCATATCATATTACTAAAATATTTGCTCTAGAAAATGTTAAAATATTATTTAAATACACCGAATATTTAATTCAGGGCTTCTGTAATCAGAGATTTACGACAACACCCTCTGACACAACGATAGTTTAATTATAAACTCTCAATAATTTCGATGTTTGCATTTATATGTATATATGTTGTAAAATATATAAGTATTAGTTACATGTAGTTAGCATCGTATGCAACCATTTAAAGACATGTTAGGATTAAGTGCACACATTCTATCTTCGGTATAATTATTGCTGCTTATATATTCAACTACAATAATGAAAATCATGTTATAAAAATATCCTACCCATGTTTTCAAAATCATTCGACAAAATTTCCAACAGAAGGAAAAATTTTAAGAAAATGGGTGGAACATTATTATATACTAAACATTTTATTTCACTCCAAAATAAAACAGTTTATATATTTTTCTACAATAATGAAACCATGTAATAAAAAATAACTCCTCAAATTTTCAAAATTGTTCGATGAAATATGTAAAAATTTTAAGAACAATATGCAGAACATTTTTCTAAACATTTTACTTTTTTAATTAACGCCATTTTAGTGCACAAAAAATAATAAATGTGTTCCAAATATTTTGTGATCAATTTATTTGATTTTTTAATAAAATCGAATTCTAAGACCTCAGAAATCTGACCCTCTCACTAAACTTCCACACCACACCAACATGAGGACTTCGGACCTCGACAGATTTGGCAGCCAGTTTTATGAATCTTTGATCTTGAAAAAAAATATATTAATTTGTTTTTTTATTTTATTTTACAATACTTTTTTGTTCCTAAGAGAAAGTAAGCAATGCTTTTGAAATATCTGTTTGTGAAAGTGAGTTCTACTTTTTGAAATTTTTGGCTCTTAAAAGAGCCTTTTTTTTTTGTTTTTCATTTAATTTTTATAAAAAAAGTGTATCAGTTTTAATATTTTAAATTCTGGTGTTTTGTTTTTTATTGGTTTATGTGTTAAGAGATTTTTAAATAAATTCTGTGATAATCTTCGAAGCAGTTCTGGTCAATACAAAGAGCCACATTGCATGCCTTACAGATAACAGTGGTCCTTTTTTGTATATTTTTTTTCGCACAATAAGCGCACCTACATCTTTTCTTTTCGTCAAATGGCCAATGAGAAAATGTATTATCATTTGTCTTAACTTTTTTTGTTACTGAAGGCTCTACATTTTTATGGTTAATTTTTCCTATTAGAGATGTAATTAGATTCATTCTGAATTCTTTTAAACTGAATTTTGACGAAGTTTGGCATGATTTAAGTAATAGAAAAGCATTCAGAACAGCAATATCGATCAGACTAAAGAATAATTTTCTGGTTCGTCTAGCAAAAGTGTAGGTGGATGCCATGCGGTCTCCTAAATCAACATATCCCATATGTTTATTGTAATCTGCTACAATTTTTGGCTTAGTTGTTGATAATCGGTCTTTTTCGCTTTCAGAAACGTCACCGTCATTTTTTTTTAAAAATCTTTTTCGTTCATCAATGATGAATTCGTTTCGGGGGCTGTGCATATTGGTCAGCATATATACCTGCCTCTTATCTTTCCAACACATAGCTGTCATTCCATTACAAAATTTCACGGCAAGATCGCCTTGTTTCATTTTACAAGGAGCAAGGTTCTTTGGAAAATGTTTTCTGTTAGGTCGTACAGTTCCACAGGAGTTAATCTTTTTCTCTTTTAAAAGATCTCGATAAAGTTCCGGTGAGGAAAAGAAACTATCCATAAAGACTTTATGACCTTTACCTTTTATGCAATCTGTCATTGCATTTACAACATTATAAGTAGCAGATGTTGAAAGGTTTTCTTTTTTATCTTTACCTAGATATACTCTCATATCATAAGTATAGCCAGTGGCATCTGCAATTTTATACATTTTCAAACCCCACTGTTTGCGTTTTTTTGGAATGTATTGTTTGAAATGTATTCTTCCTTTAAATTTAATAATAACTTCATCGAAAGATACATTTTCTGTGGGATCATACACTTCTTTAAATGTTCTGTTAAAGTTATCAAAATTTTTTCGTATTTTCCATAATCTGTCGTAAGTTGGAGAATCTCTGCTTTCTTTTAAACTATTATCGGAAAAGTGTAAAAATTTTAAAATCATTAGGAAACGATCGCGAGGCATCACTTCTCTAAAAAATGGAGTTTCCACTAGATAATTAGTTGTCCAATAATCCTGTATGCTATCTTTTTCGATGTGTCCCATCAGTAAAATTAAACCAAGAAATTTTAAAATTTCATTTTTATTGGTTGGTTTCCATGAAGATACATGCTTTCTTTTGTCAGATGTTTCTCCATGAAGATTAAGTACATCAAATGCATATCTATTAGTTTCTTCAACCAGAATTGATAAAATTTCATCTGTGAACATCAATTTAAAAAAATCATTTTCAGTTTTGAAATTGCTAGCATCAAATTTCAATCCAACTTTACCAGAAAATGGCAATACGTTTATCGCTTCCGAGCCTTCTACCTCTTTCCATGAGAATAAGCTTTCAACTTTCTCATCAAAATTTGCTGATACATCTAAATCAACCTCATTATTTTGGAAAATACTATTTTCGAATTCATCTTCATACTCCGAATCACTATCATCAAAATTTTCTTCATCTAAATCTTTCATCAAATTCTCAATCTCAATTTGAGTTAGGAATTTTTGGGGCGTTCTAAAAAATAGAAGTAACAGCAAGAGAAAAGAAAAATCTGTTGCTCACAGACAACGTAAAGTCATCGAATGAAGTATATTTTTTTTAAAAAAAAGAAGTCGAAACGCGCGCACGTGTTCCAAAACGTCGCCAATGATAAGGAATGCGCAAAATGTTGGCGAAAAATAATCCCACCCAATTATGGACAATAGAAGCAAAGTCATAAAAAGGGTCGGGGAAAATCGTAAAAGGGTGTGCTAGAAAAGGGGGGGGGGAGAACTCTTGCTAGAACCTTGGTACAACGTTCGTACCAGCCCCGATGCGAGTGACAAAAAAATGTCTGGTACGACATGTGTACCGCCGATTTTAAAAGGTTAAATGCTTATCTGCGAACTTACGAATTTTGAAATTAAATCTGTGACATTTTAATGCAAGAATTCAAACTCTCAAGCTAAAAATTGTAGATGCTCATAATGTCTACTTTCATGTTGATTTACAGAACTTTATTAAAAAAAACTAATATTTATTGGCTATCCTATTTTTTAAAAGTATATATGGTAAAAATTTTGCGAAGGGAAACAGTGCTGTAAAGTTTATTAGAAAGGAGTGTGTGCGGAACAAATGATTTTAAACATGTCTAAAGCTAAAGTTGCAAATGCACTGATTTTGTTCAAACAAAATTGTGTTACATAGTATAATTAATGTGTTATTTTTTTTCTTTCAGAAAAGTGATGAAGATTCTAGAAAATATATCAGAATTAATGATTGTAAAAAATTAATAAAAGTCATAATAGAACATACAAAGACATTTGTTAAAGTCTTTAAGATAGATGTTAAAGAAACCCAAGGTATTTTATGATTTATATACTATGATTTGTTTAATCATTAAAACATTTAAATTTTAATTATAATTATTTTTAAGTGTAATTTATCAAATGCATACACAATTACTTGCATATCATTGATTTTTATCCATTTTTTTAAAAAAAAAGTTAATGTCGTTTCCTGCTGTATTCTATATGAACATATTATCAAGATTTTTCAATACAAAAGGAATGTGAAAATTTGTATTTCATTTCATTACTAAATCAATTAAACCTGGATGTGTGCATGTTTGTATTTGTATATTGTGTGCTTAAAAAGTTCAAAAATTGCTCTGAGTTTGCTTAAATTAAATATTGCCACATAATTGTGTACTTAACCAATTATTGCCAAATTTGGTGACAAAAGTCAATTTCTAAAAACTTCGCTTATAACGGAGATGGCAAACCTTTTTAAGACGTGGGTCAATTTTGGGGAAGGGGGGCCAATGCCCATTTGCCCCAAAGTTAGGTTTAAAAAATTTTAACTGAGCATTTTTAAAACTAAACACCTTCAAAATTCAATTGGCTTAATGGGTAAAAATGGGGTTGTTTTGACGATTTAAAAATTCTTAAGTGGTTGGTATAAATGGCAATAAGTGCTTGAATGGAACAAGGATTAGCAAAAATTACATACAATATATATAATGAAATATTATTTATTAGTGTGTGTGTGTATATATATATTATAAAGTATTTAATGAGAAATCTGTTGCTGTTTATTTTGAGTTTTTTTAATATTAGGTTCGTATTCATTAGTTTTAACACATTTCATAGTTAATTCTCCGTCAAGTCTATTTCTATTAGAAGATTTTACAAAGTTCAGTGAAGAAAATAATTTTTCACAGGAATATGTGGGCCCAAACATCATTAAAAGAGCATTAACTAGTTTTTCACTGATATAAAATTATTTGGTAAAGATTCCTTTACATTTAATATAATATTTAAAATTTTTACTGTACGATCAATATTATCTTCACTACTTTCACACAATCCTTCTACTTCAAAAATCAAGTCTTGAAATTTTGTTTCCCACACTACGCTGCTTTGAAATTCATTTACCGTATTTACTTGAATCTAAGCTGCTCTGTTTTTCAGTTTTAATGCTATTGAAAATTGGGTGTGGCTTAGAATCGGAAGACAAAACTTTTGTTGGTTGGGGGAAATTGACTTTTCACTCCTTTACAAAAGGAAAAAGTAACTGCTCATTCTGTCTACTTGAAACGATGAATTATCCTATTCCACAATCTGTCTCCAATATTTGGTCCATCCTAAACATCATTGTCAGCTTGTATTTAGGAAAAATTTTTTGCATACTCTTTCTTTTAATCACCTAACATCAAAGATATCGGTAATAGCAAGAAGATGAGAGTTTACTATGACACAAATATGGAAAGGAAGACAATTTTATATGCAGAAAGAAACTGAAGCAGAGCAAGGGCTACTGATAATTTGACACAAATGAGACAAATATATGTCAATGGCATCAACAGAATGATATAAGTTTTCCTTCTAAATATTTAACAGTGTTTAAGGATTCTTTTACATTTTTCAAAAAAAATGTTGCATAATAAATGTATTGGTTGGCAGGGAAGACAACACCGTCACCTATTCCAAAGTTAGGAGTGACAAAGGAAGTGCCGAATGCTTTTTTAAACATAATATTGATGGTTAGAATAATTATTAGTTCATTTATGTATTGGAAAGTTTTAATACTGATACAGTAAAGCAATTATTAACTTCTTATTATTTCTTATAAAATTTTTTTTAAAAAATTTCTTCAGTATCGTATATTGGTGAACCTCTTACACAACTTCTTTTTCTTCTAAAAAACATAGAGAATTAAGGCTCACGTTGACACACCACCACGAAAACCCGAGTGTAATGTTAATCCTATGGAGTTTCTAATATTTCTATTTACGTCTAAGGTATTGCTCTTAATTGTATGAAATAAAATGCATCCAAAAGATAAAAAAAAAAATTAATGCTTCTCTTTATTTCAATTTTTTAAAAGAATTTTCTAAATATTTATTAAAAATTTGAAAATTTACATTTAGTGCATTAAAACGATCATAAAAATATTTTCAATTATCGGATAAAAAAAGTAAAAACGTGGAAAACCGTTATTTTTTATGCTTTTTCAAATGCATATACTTTAAAACTTTTTAACTAATTTATTTGTGAGTAATTAAAAAAGTCAGCATTGCATATTTGGAAAGAGGGGAAAGTAAACTTGTAACTCCGCCTTCTTGTGGAAGGATACATGAAATTTCCCCTGCGTTCCCTTGGTGAAAGGTGGTAATTTATGACTCTTAGGTGGATTGTGTAACTGAGATGTTTTTCCTCCCCAAAATGGGTCTTGTTTTCTAAGAATCTATAGCACATTCAAGATACTATTTACAATTACGTTATTCTTAGGAAAGTTTGAGTCTGTGCTTGAAAATAACTACAAATACGTTTTGTACAAAAGGCTATCCTCTTTTTTATTCCACCTTTCTTAAAATTATTTATATATACTAAATAAGTTATATTTTACTAATAATTAAAATAAACAATTAATATTTATTAAATGCATCTTGAATTGTCAAGATAAAGTGAATCAGTTTTCGCATTCTTTTCTTACATATCTCCAAAATCGAAATCTGTGTGTTTTTTCCAAATTTAAGTTATTTGAATATCAGCTGTTTTAAAACTTATTTTGCACAGTCCAACAAAAATTATGGTGTTAGTGCTCAAAAATCGGATCGGTCGGAGAGCACTTTTTCCGAAGAAAAAAAAAGAATGGCTTCTTTCTACTCTTCGTCTATCAGATGAATAAATGATAGATATCAAAAGGAAAACTATAAACCAAAGAACAAGTCCTTTATGGAAAGAAGAGCGCCAAAAGCGACTGACAGCTTCGGATTTCAGCGCAATTTGTAAAAAACTTTCCCACACAAGTTGTGAAGGAATAATTAAAAAAAAAGCTTTATTCGCATTTCCGGTCCTCAGCAATGGAATATGGAGAGAGTCATGAAGGGGAGGCGTTGAAAAGCTTAGAAAACTCTTTGGGTTTAAAAATTAATCTCTGCAGACTTTTCATACATCCAAAACTGCAGTACTTAGCAGCCACTCCTGATGGTTTAGTTGACGATGGAATTGTGGAGGCGAAATGTCCTGCTTCTTGCCAAGACATTACTCCTGATGCAATAAGTTTGATAAAATTTCTTTTCTGGAAAATTTATATATTCGGCCAGATACAAATAAATAAAAATCACGATTACTTTTACCAAGTACAGGGGCAATTGCAAGAAACAGAAAAAGATTATTGCTTTTTTGTAATGTGGACAAAAAAAAGGATGTAAAATAGAAAAAATATTCAGGGACAATGATATTTGGTGTGATGAAATGTTCAAAAAGGTGAAACCTTTTTATTTCAGTTGCTTATTGCCAGAACTTACCTAGATATTCCAGATCGATGCCGATACGCAACCCGGCCTCGATTTTGGAAGCACAGGAAATTTAAAAAGAAAGCAAAAAACCTTCTAAATACATCTTTTTGCTGGATTAAATAAATTGACGCAATGAACTATTATTTCTAATTAGGTAATGTAAATATATAATATAAGTACGTTGCATCATGAATATATATAATGAGATCATAAAAAAGAATTTTTTTTGTTTTATCAGTTTTTTGTTTTTGTAGATGAGTTAGTCGCGAATAATATATGGAATAAATAAAACTATCTTTTAGAATTGATTCATCTTTTAAATTGATTAAAAATAACAGAAAAGAAATATTTTCTACCGTAAGCTTTTTATTCGTGTTCTTACATCGGCCGCAATACTGACAACTCTCTTGTTGCCAGATCACAAAAACAAAGATAATACATAAATAGAGATGCAACATTACTCCTTCCCCAGTAACATAGTTACAATACGATATGTAATAAAAATAATAAAATTTTAAATTGCCATGCAATATACACAAATAGGGTAAAAATACACCAAATGAGAATCATATAAAATTATATGCAACTAATTACATAATGTTTCCAGCCCATTATAGAGTCTACCAGAGTGTGTAGTTGTTTTTTGGACATTTTTCTCCAGTAAATCTGGTGGCTGTTTTTAAATTTTTTTTTTGCGCAATCAGTTTTTTGTCGGGCAGAGTTGGTGCATATCTCGATTGTTTGAGATGATCAGGATTATCACCATCAGTTAACAACAAATATGCAGGTTTTAATCTGTCTACAGATGTATTGATGTCTTTGCCTTTAATTGTCACAGTAAAATATTTGTTGTATCTTTTTGCCACTGGGAAAGGTCCATCGTAAGGAGGTTCAAGTGGTTTTTTTACTCTGTCAACACGTATGAACACGTGTGCTGGTGTGCAAGTCTTTATGGACAAAGTGCTTTTGAGAAGGTTGTCGGCTAGTTTTCAGTGGTTGTGTAATGTCCTAACGTTTTCAAATGAAGAACATCAATGATGTTTAATGGTTTATTTACATAGGACACTCACACAAAAAAAATGTACACTTTCTTACACGGTTAAATATTGAGCCCGTTGACATTTCTAGAGAGGAAGAATAAGAAATGAGCCTGGGTGGCCTCCAACACATCTGCCTCCGGCAGATACAAAACTTTCACGCAAAGCTCTCTGGTAGAGCTCACAGATTTCTCTTGGAGAGACAATCACTGCTTTATTCTTAATAAAACTCACTGGTGGAGTTTATCGCATTCTCTCGTTGCGAGACAATTAACTGAATTCAAATCTCCACACTAAGCTCACGGGTGGAGCTAGGAAAAAAAACGACCTCTCTCTTCGAGAGGTAAACACCGAACTCTCTGGCGTGGCACTTGCGCAGGCGCAGTACCTCTGATCCCTCCGCGTTGCCACCTTGAGTTCCAGAATGGGTCTAGAGTTCGTTACAAACTCCTCCCACCTCCAGATTTTGCTTTCTCCGGACACAGGAGAAACAAAAGTTTTTGGTTCCAGGTCTAAGGGAAGAAATTTATTAAAGTCATCATGGACACCATCCGTCACCAGAATTTGCTTTCTCCGGACCCAGGAGAAACAAAAGTCTCTTTCAGTTCAGTTCATCTGTATTAAATTCAAAGTGTTCAACATTAACAAAATCATTTTTGGTAACGCTTTTGGAAGCGTTCTCCACTCATGACCAGGCCATAAAAAGAACTTATGCACATCATAAAAGTAATATAAGAAACATATATATATGCAGCAAAAACACAAGAATATCTTAAATAAAACTAATAATTAATTGATTATTTACGATGAACTACAAAAAATACATACACATATATATATTACACATGACAAAATGATTTTAAAAACAACGACAATAAATATACATAGTAGGTACACATAGATTGTGTATGCTCTATTTGATCTGAATGTAAAAATTTCCTACTTAAAAAGTCTACATTCACGTTTCCTTTCCCCTTTCATGTGCACAATAGGAAAATTAAATATTTGCAAGGATAAAACTCCGAAAAGTAATCGAACATTACTTCCAGCATTGTTATTTAAAGATACCAGAGAATTATGACCTGTCTGAATGGAAAATTTAATATGTTTGTTAATATATCTTTTCAGTTTTACTCCAAACAAAATTGCAGCATCAATACATGATGCTTTTAAAATCCGTTTTACTGACCGATGGAAACGTTCCATAGAGTTTCCCTGGGGAGGGAAAATTGAACACCTGGACATTTTTATGCTAACTTTCTTAAAGAATTTTGCGGTTAAGAGACTCATGATTGATTTCCCTTTATCCGAATATATTTTCCTCGGAAAACCCATCCGACCAAATACCTGCAAAAGTACATGTATCACAGATTTCGATGTTTTATCCGGCACCGGAATGGCATCAGGATATTTAGAAGCTAAGCTCCTAATTGTAATAATTTCTTTATTGCCTTCCGTAGATGTTGGCATAGGCTCGCAAGCATCTACATTAGTTTTACTGACTACTTCTGAAATTATAGGGGCAAGTTCTTCACTTTTTTGCTGTGTAGCAATAAAAGTACTCGATGGTATTTGAGTCACAGGACTTATGGGGCTAAAAGGGTTAACAGGAGGCAAAATCTCTTTGTTTTCAGAGTTAACCTCTTCCTCCTCTACCCTATCTAACTCGATCTGTTCAGAATTTTGTTCTGTGTCAATTAAATAGTTTGTTTCCTCAAATTGTTGCATTTGAGATAGAGTCACAAAAGTGTTTTGTTTTGCTCTAAGGCATTCTAGTTTTAACTATTGGTTTTCAATTTCTTTATTTTGCAATAATATTTGAAATTCCCTCTCCCTCGCTTCCTTTTCTAACTGTATTTCTCTCGCTAATGTTTGTTTTTCTAAATTTTCATTTTCTGTTCTTTCAGTCATAATACTTTCTAGTAAATTTTTAACAAATTCATCCTCATAATGTTTACTACCTATGATTATTTGTTTTAATTCTATCACTCTCGCGTCCTCTGAAACTGTTTCTCCAAGTTCTGTCGCGACAAGGAATAGATCCTTCTTTTTAGCCTTTCCCAGATACGCCATTTTTTTTTCAGAAAAAAAATTTAACCTTTAAACAACTAATAATTTAAGAAGTGGAAACACAGTTAATACAGAATACACACAACAAAAAATAATTGAATTAACAATAAGGATTCAATAAGTTATTACTGAATGTTATAAATACAAAATATCAGAGTTATATAAATAAATTTTCTTAATTTTTTTACAAAATTAAGCAGATTAAGAATAAAAATAAAACTTTTCCCATTTTTAATCGATTTATAGTGAGAACACAAAGTATAAACAAACTTTAGAAAATTATGATATGAAACACAAATAAAAAATAATACGTTATTTTCACTTTGCACTGCGAGATAGATAGTAGGCTTTTGTTCACACAAGCATCAATACACAATTTCCGTTAATAAACATAATGTATGGTTATTTTGAAACCAACTAATCTTCATACGGAAATAAACTTTTTTTTTGTTAAAAGCTTTACCATTTAAAATGACATAATAAACTGTAACATTCTACATCAATAAAAAACAAAATATACGTTATTTTAATAGAGAAACAAAATTTCAATAACTCGTGTGTTTTTCAGAAACACTTATTATTTTTCTTCTGGAAGAAGACACACAAAACACTACCCACTTAGTTTCCCCCCAAGTATTACTCCCCTAAGAAGAACCGCGGGGTTCCGAGGAATGCAGGAAACAGCAAGCGGGGGTGGTCACAGAATGTAAGGAGAGTTCAATGCACCCACGCTTTGGTAGGGCCAAGCTTAACTACACATGTAAACAACTCGTTTTACAGTGCTGGCTCAAATTCTTTGAACTCTATTCTGACACACTCCCCACGAAGGATCCCGTAGATCAAGAAATATATGATTTTGACAATACAACTTCACAAATGCATACAGTTTAGATAATACAACAAATATAATACTTAACATTTAAATGCACTGAGGTGCTATTTATTTTTTTCTCTAACGGGAAAATGTTTTTTCCACAGCACTAGAAAAACACCAAATAAAAAAAGAAAATATCTTGTTAGATATATTCAACAACACTCTGAGTGTTTAAAATTTTTTGAAAGAAGTGCACTGATGTGCTATTTATTTTTTTCTAAACGGGAAAATGTTTTCCCTCAACACCAGAAAATACACACACACAAAAAGAAAATATCTCGTTATATTCAACAACACTCTGAGTGTTTAAAAATATTATGCACTGATGTGCTTAAACTTTGGGAAATGAGTTCCCGAACTCACATAAACAATAAATAACTAAATTATATTTTCTGGCCTGGAAATGAATAATGTGGAGAACACATACCTTTTCTTTTCTCTCTTGTCAATCATCTCGGTGGAACCTCCAAATTTATATAGTCTGTAATGTCCTAACGTTTTCAAATGAAGAACATCAATGATGTTTAATGGTTTATTTACATAGAACACTCACACAAAAAAAATGTACACTTTCTTACACGATTAAATATTGAGCCCGTTGACATTTCTAGAGAGGAAGAATAAGAAATGGGCCTGGGTGGCCTCCAACACATCTGCCTCTGGCAGATACAAAACTTTCACGCAAAGCTCTCTGGTAGAGCTCACAGATTTCTCTTGGAGAGACAATCACTGCTTTATTCTTAATAAAACTCACTGGTGGAGTTTATCGCATTCTCTCGTTGCGAGACAATTAACTGAATTCAAATCTCCACACTAAGCTCATGGGTGGAGCTAGGAAAAAAAACGACCTCTCTCTTCGAGAGGTAAACACCGAACTCTGGCGTGGCACTTGCGCAGGCGCAGTACCTCTGATCCGTCCGCGTTGCCACCTTGAGTTCCAGAATGGGTCTAGAGTTCGTTACAGTTGTAACTGATCCATTTGTTTCTGTAATTCTTCCGCAAACGTATCTGTGTCCAAGATGTTTTTTGGTTTCTCAAAAAATTCTCCTGGTAATCGGATAGTTTGTCCATAAACCATTTGTGCAATAGTGTAATTTGTGTCACCACGTAGAGCCGATCGTAATCCTAACAATACCGTTGGTAAAGTCTGTGTCCATTTAACTGAGTTATGTGCTCTGATGGCTGCTTTTAAAGTGTGATGGATTCTTTCAACTTTTCCATTACATTGTGGATGATAGGCTGTTGTTGTGTTTACTTTAAATCCACAAACAACACCTATGTTTTTAAAGAGCTCAGATCTAAATTGAGTACCTTGATCTGTTATCACACGGTATGGCATTCCAAAGCGACAAATCCAGTGTTTATAAAATTCTCAAGAAACCGTTTCTGCTGTGATATTTGATAAAGGAATAACCTCTATCCAACATGTGAAGCGGTCAATATAAGTAAGGCAGTTTATTTTTCCTTCTGATACGGGAAATGGACCTATGATGTCAATATGGAGGACACTGAATCGATCATCTACTTCTTGGAAGGTGGCAATTTGTGTATGTGTATGTCTATTAATTTTATTCTTTTGACAATGGATAAAAGATTTTGCCCATTGATTGACATCTTTTCGAATATTTAACCAAATAAATCTGGAAGCTATTTGTTTAACAGTAGATTTTACTCCAGGGTGAGCCAAGTTGTGAATTTTTTTGAACATGTGCATTCGAAAAGGCTGAGGTACAAATGAACGAATGTTTGTACTTAAAATATCACACTAAAGTAATTTACCAGAGTCGAGGGGATATTGTTTGAAATTTAAGGATGGTTTTATGGGCAGTTTATTAAGTTCTTCATTATCAACCTGTGAATCAGCAATTTTATCATAATATATTTCAGAGATAGATTAAATCCTGGACAATGAATCTGCTACTATATTTTCTTCTCCACTAACATGACAAATATTTGTTGAAAATTGTGATATGTATTGTAAATGACGTAATTGTCTAGGTGATGCTTTTTCATTTTTTTGTTGAAAGGCATATGTAATTGGCTTGTGATCAGTATAAATAACAATATTTCGCCCTTCAAGAAGATGTTTAAATTTTTTGACGTATAGATAGATTCCTAATAATTCTCTATCATAGGTACTGTAATTTTTCTGTGCATCAGTTAATTTTTTAGAAAAAAATGAAATCGGTTTCCAACTTCCAGCTTCAAACTGCTGTAATACTGATCCGATTGCAAAATTCAAAGCATCGGTAAATAAAGCCAATTGTAAATCAGGATCAGGAAAGCTTAATAAAGTAGCATGTGCTAGATCTTGCTTACATTTTTCAAAATTTTCTTTTGATTCCTCTGTCCAAAGAATTTTTGCCTTGTCATTCTTTTTTGAACCCTTTAAATACTCGTGATGAATAGTGTGATTTTTAGCAGCATCTTTTAAATATCTTCTATAAAAGTTAACGAGTCCAAGGAAGGTTCTCAACTCACGAATTGCCCCTCAGGGGGCTCACCTTCTTTAGGTGAGTACGGGTGTCACAATCCCGAGGTGCCCTAGTGATCTTTTCCTTTTTCCACAGGGTTTACTGTCTTTGGTAAACACGGGCTTCACGAACCCGGGGTACCCTAGTGATCCTTCTCTATTTTCGACCCTCTTTCTTGTCATTCAATTCATTCTTTCTTTCTCTTCCCGTCTAGACCACAGATATTAAAACAAATGTTTGGCGCAGTATAGCCGAAATCGGCTCTTGCGCCAATAAACCCCAAAATCACTCACTCAACGCATGAATTGTTTCGGTTATTTTGTATGATATGATTGCATCTACTTTCTCTGGAAGTGGCTTAGATCCTTCGGGTGTTATCAAATATCCTAGAAATTCTAGTTGAGTTACTCCCAAAGTTGATTTTGAGATATTCACTTGAAGGCCATATTTTTGTAGACGATCAAACACAAGTTTCAAATGAGTTTTATGTTGTGTTTCACTGTCAGAGGCTATTAGAATGTCATCCAAGTATGGAAAAACAAATTCTAATCCAAATAATACTTCATTAATAAAGCGCTGAAAAGTAGATGGGGCATTTCTTAACCCGAAGCTCATAACATTAAACTCAAATAAGCCAAATGGTGTTATTATGGCTGTCTTTTCCTTGTCTTCCTCAGCAATGGGGATTTGAAAATATGCCTTGAATAGGTCAATTTTAGAAAATATTATTTTTCCCTTTAAAATGTGATGAAAATCTTCAATACGTGGAATTGGATAATGGTCGAGAATGGTTTGAGCATTTAAACGTCTATAATCACCGCATGGTCTAATGCTTCCATCTTTTTTTTCACTAGATGCAGTGGGCTAGCCCATGGAGATTTCGAAGGCCGAATGATATCATTATCTAATATAAAATTAAATTCTTGTTTGGCACTTTCTAATTTCTTAAAATCCAATTGACGAGCTTTTGAGTAAACTGGTGGGCCTTTAGTAGAAATATAGTGTTTCACATCATGTTTCGTATTAGTAATTAATAGATTTGGTTTCATTAAATTAGAAAATTGTGATAATATATAAGGAAATTTTGATGATTTATCCATTATGTTAATTTTATTTTCTTGCAAAATAGAAGAAATTTCACCTTTAACATGAAGGTTAGTTATTCCATCTATTAATTGTTTATTTCGGATGTCAATTAACAAGTTAAACTTTTTTAAAAAATCAGCACCAATTATCCCTTTATCTACTTTAGCAATAATGAAAGGAAACTGGAACTCACGATGCAGCCCTAGATTTAAAGTTAAAATTTTATGACGAAAAGTTGGTATTTCGGAGCCATTTGCTGCATAAAGCTTAAAAGAATCACAAATTTTATTTTTGCATGAGGCAGGAATTATTGATAAATCAGCACCACCATCAACAAGAAAGCGTAAACAGGTGTTTTTGTCAGTTACAAATAAACGGTAATTACGGCAATCTTTATATTCTGTAGCAGGAGAGCTTGCCGCTAAATCTACTGCTTTTCTAAGTTTTCTGATGCCTTATTCCAGGAACATGGACTCTTACATTTATTAGGATGACACTTATCACCAAACATGAAGTGGAAATAACAATATTTTCCATTTGGGTTAAAACTCTTAAGAGATCGACTTCGACTTTTATTTCGTGTTTGACTGGAATTTCTAAATTCGCTTCTTGATTTTCTTCTGTTGATGTAGAATTCTGAAATCTGTTTTTCCAAAAGGCTTACTTTTTCAAGAATATTTTTCATAGCAGAATTATCTGCAGTAGCAGAATAAATTTCTGGAGATGAATTTATTTCAAAAATTTTATCTGCCATAACAGACAAATTTTCCGAACAAACAACTAAAATATTTTTTATAGAGTCCGGTAATTTATCTAGCCATAAAGTCCTTAAAACTTTTTCTGTTATATTATCTCCAGCCAACTATTTCATTTTCCTCAAAAGTTGACTGGGTTTCATGTCACCTAATGAAATTCCAGTAAGCAATTTTTTAATGCTTTTTTCTTCACTTTCTTTAAAAGTACTTAAAAGTCTACTTTTAGCACAAGAATATTTATTCTTCTCATTACTTTGAATTATATCCCATATATTTTCAATAAATTTTGGTTCTAATTGAGCTACAAGGTAATTAAATTTAGTTTCTTCTTGATTTATATTAGCAATAGAAAACTGAGCCTCAACTTGGAAAAACTATATTTCAGGCTTTTCTTCCCAAAAAGGAGGAATTTTTACGCTTACCTTATTAGCTTCAAATTTGTGCTCGTTCGAATTCGCGACAGCCATTTCGTTATTCTCATCCATCAAATTTTGAATATCTTTGTGTCACCAGTTTGTAGATGAGTTAGTCGCGAATAATATATGGAATAAATAAAAATATTTTTTAGAATTGATTCATCTTTTAAATTGATTAAAAATAACAGAAATAAATATTTTCGACCCTAAGCTTTTTATTCGTGTTCTTCCATCATTCAAATTCTTACATCGGCCGCAATATTGACAATTCTCTTGTTGCCAGATCACAAAAACTAAATTTACAAAAACAAAGATAATACATAAATACAGATGATTTGTATTAGTTATATCTTCATATAAAGTTTCATATCTTCAATAAATGCAAGATTAAAAAAGAACTACAGATGAAAAATTTATTTTTTAAAAATATATAATGTGTTGGTACCTTTAAAATTTTAAAAATTTAGCCAAGTTATTAAAAATTGCCATATGAATTTTTAATATTGTAATATAAGTGTATACGTAATCAATCTTTAAAATAATTTTGTACGTAAACACTTTTGTTACATACTGTGTAGTGACACGTGGAACAGGGTCCTCGCCCCTCACGCTGGAAACTGTGCTTTAAATATAATATTTAATGCATAGGCAAATGGTTGTACAATTTTAAAGTTCAAGTTCAGCACCACTTAAGACCCACTGTGTAGGGGAGCGATGCACGTTAAATCTGTCGAGAGCTCAAATGTCCTTCTGTTGGTGTGGTGTGGTAGTTAGAAGATGAGGTGCTATCTCAGGTGTCATCCTCGTCACTTGACCATGGTTCAAAATTACGAGGTCCGTCACCAAAAGCTCTCATGTAGCTGAACAGTGTGACGTTAATATCCACTCACTCACTCCACAATTTTAATGTTTGACATCTCAGAAATTGGAGATTTTCCCCAAAAATCCCGGGAAATTCTGATTGGAATGGGGTTGCACAAAAACACTTTCTAGTTCTAGGGGTTCCACAAAAACACCTTCAAGTTCAAAGGGTTCCTTGAGTTGAAAAATTTTGAAGACCACTGCTCTAGAGCAATATATGTTATTTGCGACAGACTCCGTAATTCTAAGCCAAGGGTGGCCCTTGAATAATTTTGCGACCCTCGAGATTCATTACAAAATGCGTTTATTTTGTACAATATTTTTGTTTTTAATGTAGTGTTTTGTAACAAATATATTCCATAACTGTTTCTATTTTATTACGTTTCTTCTGTTTTAATACATTTTTAGAAATGTGCGGTATTGCAGCGCAGCATCACACTCGATTCCTGTAACTCGATTGTGCTGCCTATTGCTAGAGTTAGACATATTTGATCATTGCATTATTATTATTAAATTATCTGTGCTTGCATTGATGAAAAATGATGAAATCAATAATAATTCATTCAGTTTTAAAATTTAATTCCAATAAATGTTTGTGATGGGTCTAAATATAATATAAAGATATATAATTTTTGTTTGCAGCCCGCAGGATTATAATGTTTTTCCGAAGTGGCCTGCAAGGTCCTTTGAGTTGCCCATCCCTGTTCTAAGCCAAGATCGGATAGTGAGAATGACACTTGAGTTCACAGTTTCTTTGTATTCTTCATGACATTTTTTTAACTTGGGAATCTCGCGTCTTTAGCCATTATGGTATCTGATCCTCCATGGTTTTAAATGCTGATTTAAATTATTTTTATTGTTATTTATAAAATATATTGCCGGTTTCTGTTTGTGATATTAAAGATATCACAATAGTGTGATAAATAAGAAAAATATTTAGTATGATTGGGGTAAAAAGGTAATTGAAATTGTAATCTCGAATACAATAGCTTTAGAACGAAAACTATGGCAAATATAGCTTCCTTTACCACAGTTTCATTTGATTTTTTGTAACTGAATTTATATTAGAAATTCCAACACTAAAACTCTGTTCTTCCAGAAAGTTGTGTGGGCCGCAAAACCACTTTATCAGTGGCGTAGCTAGGTATCCAAAGGCCTTGTTGCAAAAAAAAAAAAAAGAGAATATTGGTTGGGTTTTAGAAGGTAAAAGAGAATATTGGTTGAGAAAATATATTAGTATTTTAGATATACAAAGCTACTTTCATGTCAGCCCTGTGTCAAGCTCTGCAGAACATAGGAAAGCAAAGCTACATACTACTTACATGTATGCCTATGAATTTCCTTGTGAATTTAGTGATTACCCAGGTTCCATTTGACATGTGATAGACAGGAAATGATAAAAAAAATATGCATAAGCAGGAAAATATAAATACAAAATTATTATAATTATTTAAAATAAAACACACTCAGGAAAAAAACAAAGGAGGGGATGGGGACAAAGTTACATCAGTCTGTTGCAGATACCAGATTGTGAAATATTGAAACAGGAAAATAGCTTATTATGAATCATATTGTTATAAAAAATAAAATGACCAAGAAGAAATAACTTCCTGTGTAGTTTTTTTTAGATGTATGGTAAGATTTTTCATGGAAAGATGTTTATTTTGAAGTAAAAATTTAAAAAAATGAAAAAATTGAAAAATAATTTAAACTTTTTAATAAGTAAAATTCACAACACAAAACAAAGAATTTAGGTTAATTCCCTACAAGTTTGAAATGACTTTCAATGGAGTTGCCATAATTACAGCTATGTAACAATCTTTTATATTTATATCTCAGTTATGGCAGAAATTATTTCAAGTTCGACTTGCCTGGTGGTCAAGGCGTGAGGGTTCCTGAGCTCAAGGGCCCGGTGTATGGCACCACCTAGCCCATTAGTAGTTATGCCACTGTACTTTATTAAATTTATATAAGATTTTTTTTGTTACATGTCTTAAAACGTTTTTAAATAAAATTATTGAACTGAATCAGAAATAAAGAACTGCTCTGAAATATTTCAGGAAAGAGAATAATTTAAATCACATTACTATTCTTTCCATTATTTTTATAAATTTCTCTTTTTATTAAACTGTTTAAAAAAGGATTTTGATGCAATTTAATATTGAGGAATATCACAGAAAATTGTTTTGAATGTACAGAAATATATATATAAATAAAGGTTTCTACCTTAACTGAAACTTATATTTTTATAAAATTAATTACTGTACAAAATTCGGAATATTCCTTATTTCGTACTCATTGAAGATATTTAATTATCATTGTAGATCTATCAAATGAAAAACTGATGTTCCTCAGAAAGAGATGAAACAGCGTAAAAAAAGCACTTTCTTTGTATAACTACAATGTCGGGCAGCAGTTTTCATGTATATTACCATGGGGTGGGCAGTAAAAGAGGGGTCAGTTGTCCTATAAATAGTCTTACAACTGGTTGTAAACTGGACCCTCCAAGAACAAAAATAGAAGGCGAAACAGAGGGGGAGGGTTTCCCGTCTCGAGCTCCGATTGCACTTAGAATTCCTCAGTCAACTGTTGTAGAAGAGCCTTGTATGATTCTGTGACGTCATTTTCTTTCATCATGTTCATTTTCTGTCAGAACATAATCATCAGAAAATGGGATAAAGTAAATTGAAATTTGGAAAAATAATAGCATGAAAAAAATGTTTATTTCAAAGTCAAGAAAATTAAGAAAAAAAGGCAAATAATTTATCTTTTATGAAGGAACTATTTACCTTCGATCATTAAGTCCAGTACTCATGAGTACTTGGCCTTTCCTTTAGAAACGCCTATTTCTCAATCCCAGAAGAGGGTGCTTTCATCATTTTAGAGTTAAGATTTCTGTCTACGCGACCCTTAAGGGGGCGGCTTAGATTTGATTAAATATGGTAATTCCATTTCTTAATTACCGATACCTAGCCACATAAATTCGGTTAACTCTATTGTTTCAAATTCTGTTTTGTATGGCTATAAAATAAAGGGAAATATATTTTCCAAACTTTTAAATTGATTGAGTCTCATCTCAAAAGCTTGTTTTATTTCCTGCATAATCATTAAATATTTTTTAAATGCATTTTCTTCAATGTCAACTCAGTTTTTAAAAATCTTTGTGTTTTGATAATGTTTTTGTAATTGAGGAAAATATTTTATGTTTTTCATTTCCAAATCCGTAGTTAAGATGTCTAGTTTTGTCATAAATATATTAATAATTTCAAACATTGTTAATACAGTTAGTCCAGGCACTTGAAATTTTTATTCAGTTCATTAAAATGCTGAATGATGTCGCATAAGCACATTAAATCATTTAATCAATGTTTATTGGATAATCCATTAAAACTATTGTCTTTTTCAATTATAAAAACCTTATTTTTTCTAATAACATTAAAAAGTGATTAACCGATTTGGCCGAAACTAAGACATCGCACATGTTGTATGTCAAAATCCCCGAATATTGGCATTCAATTTCCTGTAAGAATTGTGCAAATTGCTGTTTTTAAAGAGCTTTTCCGTTTATAAAGTTGATTATTTTTATTACAGCTGACATTACACTGGAAAATGTTTTTAAATCATGCTTTGCACTTAAAACTGGCTGGTGTATTATGCAATGAAATTCAATCAGAGGATGTGAAATATTTGCTTAAGATACTGAATAAATCCAATGTTTTTCCCTACCTTACTAGGTGCATTGTCTCTTGTTACAGAAACTATTTTCTGAAGGTTAATATTCTCTTCTTTAAATGCAATATCAAATTCTTTAAAAATATCAAGATTGGTATACTTCCCTTTCAACGTTATTAGCTTTATTAACCCTTCTTTCTTTATATATCCATACTTATACCAAGCAAAAATGCTAATTGTGCATAACTGTTTACATCATTACTCGCATCTAAAGCAATTGAATACTTTTCTGCCTTTGTCGTTATGTATTTGCGAAAAAATGAGTTTTTTTTTCTAAATCTATTATTTGATCTTTAATTATATTGCGACTTATTGGTAACTCATTTGTATACTTTGTTATGAAGTCTTTTTCTTTAAAATCAGCAAGCAATATAGGACTACATTCTAAAAAAAAATTCTTTACAAATTCTCCTTCTAAAAGAGGTTTCCCGTGACAAGCAATAAAATTGGCAACTTAGAAACTAGCAGCCGTAATGTTATTTTTTTGGAACCAAAAACTTTTTAAAACACTCTGTTGAGAACAATTTTCTTTTTTCTTTTGTAAAAAATATGTTTTTCTTTCTTCATCGGTTGATGCACTGAGATGAGAATGCAACATTTCGAAATGTCTTTTTGTGTGAAGTCACTTTTTCATTAAAATTACACATATAACCATTTTATTCCTTTCAATCACACAATATTTATCAAACCATTTAGCATGATATGGCCTGGATCAAGAGAATACAATACAATTTAGAATACAATAATTTGAGAAGATATTTTGTATTAACATACCTAATATGCATAAACATCAATACACCTTATTTTTAAATGCGTTCGAAATGGATTCCACTAAGTTCAACTATGGTACTGATTGGTACAGGTGTGCCTTACATTGTGAGCCAAAAATTGTTAGTACAAAGAATAACATGCGCATGGCGCCCATTTGTACCTCTCAAGTTGATACATAGAGGGGATGATACTTAAGTGCTATGGAAGTCTCCTACAAAAATAACAACATAACCTTACAAAAGTGCATTTTATCCGAAGAAAGTGTTTTAAATATGGCTGCTTGCTTTCGTTTTTCGATTTCTTTCAACAAACAAAATGGGAGTAAAATTATACAGTTTCATATTTTGTGAACATTGTTGCTTTATTTCAAATACTACGTACTTTTCATATACATTTGTTGTCATTTGTGTATATTTGGGACTGTAATAATCAAACTGAAGGTTATGGACAGCATTTAAATTGCTTTTGTGTCAATGCAGTGCTTGAAAAAATAGAAATATAATATAAATAATGCACACAAATTAGAAAATCTATATATTCCCTTGTAAACAAACAAGTGGTTGCCTAGCAATCGTGGGTCAGTTAAAAAGCTTGCGTGGGTCAGTGTGACCCACGATTCATAGGTTCACCATCACTGGCCTATAGGGTGATTTTTCAATAAATCCATATTTTTTTTAAAACTTTACATTCAATTCAACCATAGACCCATTCTTTATTGGACATTTTTCTGCATATGGTGCTCTTCTGTTTCAGACAGATTTTGACACATTTACTCTAAATTGAATTAAAGTGCATTACAAATTCTTTATAATATACACTTGTTTTTATTTTGAAATTATTACCATTTGAAATTATTACCCCCCCCCTCTTCCCCTTCATTTTATACCATTTTATTTCATGTATGTTGATGGATAATTTGTTAGTTCATGTTTGCATCCTTCAAATACATTATTTATTTTTTCAATTAGGGGACAAAATTATATCATTTGCATGGATTTGATTGTATAGAAGTCTAGTAGTGTTTGAAATATTAATAGTATTTTAGAACCTGTAAAAAATAAATATTTAAGAATAATAAATAATTCTTATTTAATGTAATACTTTTGAAATTTATTTTTTATAAAAAAAAATTGTAATAATTTTAGTAGTTACAAAATATATTTGGGGGCAGTAGCAACAACAACAACATATTCTCCCCCCCCCCATTAATTTAATTTTTAGGCCACGAAAAGGAGGGGGGGGGCATGATGTAAACACTTTGTCATTTTAAGTTTAATCATGAACATATTTTTAATTGTTTTTCAAACTTATTTTTCAGTAAGTGAAGTTCCTTTGGATTATGTGCAGCCATTTTCAAAATTGCTGAGAAGTTTTGTGGTAGCTGTATTCATATTTAAAATTTCTAATACAAGTTATGGTGTTCAAAAAGTGTAAGTATTTGTTTTTTTACCATTTACAGTACTTTGTCTATTGAAATATTACACGTTAAATTTACTCATTTTAATATATTGTTGAACATTATATTACTAAAGATCGACCTGTTTTATATATATATATGTCAAAGCTAGACAATTAGTTTCAAAACAATTAGGAATAGCAAAACGGGAATTTTTTAGTACATCTTAGAAAAGGACATTGTTCATTCATCTGAATTAAAATGCTCTAGCCTTTGTATGTTTTCCAAAGATGATTCTTTTACACCAAAAAGAGATTGTCATCATTTAAATGTACAAACAGTACCTGATCATTATTCCATACCTCAGTGTTAGAAGATTTTAACTACAATTACAAATATCAATACTTCAAAAATACTTATTTTAGAAATATTACAAAATGTACAGTAATATACCTTGAAAATACCGTTTAAGTTTTGCTGTCAAATTTAAGTTGGTATAGTGATAGATTGAAAGCGTCCATGCACATTAGGATTGCCTACATACATACACCACATCATGCTTTTCTGGCTTTGTTTGTTAAAGCTAAAAAAAAGTATAGTTAGCTATTTTTTGAAGACACCTTATAAAATCAGTTAAACATCTACTATACAATTGTATTTGCTCATTATCTTACACTATTAAAATTCGAAGGTAAACAAATGTATGTATGTATGTATGTGCATCTATCTTCTCACGAACTGTACGATGCAGAAAGTCGCGGAAGGTACCAAAAGATCAGGAATTTTCCGGGGAAGCCGTATTGCCCATTTATATTCCAATATTGTAATTAGTTGAAAAGATATCAATGGACTAAATTCATGTGACGTCACGATCACGTGAAAACTATGTCACATGACCACGTACTGTTTGTTTACTATAGTAGCTACGATTATTTCGTTCTTTTAGTTTTACATTATAATTCTTAAAATGTCTTATTTTGCTCAAATGGTTGATCGATCATTTAAAGAAAGGGTTATTGTAGAAAATAAAATCATTTTTTAAAATCTGACAAAAAATCTGAGTGTTTTGAACTCGTACTTGTTATTTGTCTTATCTCGTACATAATTAGCTATGTGTTACTGTAACTAAGTTGTTTATTTGGATTTAATAGTTTAAATTTTCATTGCTAAAATTATTTCTGCTTGGTTATGTATATCCTGTTCTTATAGTTACATAATTAAAATTGATTTCAAGGCCAATTTTTGTTTTAAAAAATACTTTATGTAACTTAAAAGCTTTTTCATTAATTTTTTCTGTTCAAGATAGTGTTGAAAGTTTTTGTAGATACTCTCAATTGGTATGTTTTATAAAAGTTAGTATGGATTCTGGTTTGAGATTTCTGGTTATATTTTTAAAAAATCTTGTGTTTTTTCCAAGTTTAGCGAGAAAAATAATTATTACAAATCAACAAGGAAACAGATTTTCAAATCCATACTAACCTTTTTCGCAGTAACCTATGAAACAAATAACTTAAAATGACTGAAAAATTTTAAACATTGGGCATATTATGAGTTTAAAAAGATTTAAATTCTTAATTTTTTTTAAACAGTGAAATAATAGCTGGTCAAACTGACTTTTTGCTGTTATTGTCTCCAAAAAACATTTTTAAAAAAGGGTACTTTTTAGCTTTAAAACAAAGTGACTTAAGCCAATTTAAAAAAAAAACACACACACCTCAATTACTGGAAATTATTTGTTATGTCTGGTTGTACATTTTTTCTTGTTTGAAAAATTCTTATTTTTTAATACTATGGCCAAAATATATTCAATTAATTTTATGACCTGAAAAGTTTATGGAATGTCCAACACAATAATCTTGTGATTCGCTGTTTTTATATATATATAAATATTATTTATCATTGAAATTGTACAGAAATATTTGTTTGGTTTGATAAATTTTGAATTTAATTGTGAATGGAAATTTTATGTGACTATTCATTTATATATATATTGTATTGTATTTTTTCCATCTAATTTGCAATTCATTGTGCTGTAAAAATGAAATTCATTTTCACCAATGGATAAATATTATTAATCAAAAACTTTCATATTAACTCACTTTAATATGAGATCATATTAACTCACTTTAATATGAGATGAACAATGGCTTAAAGTAAACTTTTTTACGTTTAAATTGTATTTTGGAACCATCTATTGTTTATACATAAATCATTATTTTCTATTATTTTTATAAATTATATGTAATTCAATAAGGATAATTAAGGATAATTAAATTGAATTTCTGAAAATTATTTCACTTTTTCTGATGGTACATTCCCTTAATATTGTACAATATAAAAGAAGTAGATCAACATGTTATAGGCACTTCATATAAAAAAAAGTATTTATTAAAAATTTTAATGTAAAATTTTAATATAGTACATATTTGCATTAATAATAACTTGTGATCCAAGTGTCGCATACCCATGCACATGTTTTTTATTGCGTGATGTTATTTTTATAAAAGTTTTAATTTTTTTGTTTGATGCTTAATATAGCAACTGCTGAAGGTAACTTTTTAATATGCTGAAAGAGCTCTCAACACTTGCTACAGTAATTGCAACTTAAGAAAAAAGTATTAAAACAATTAATACATGTAGAAATAACTCATTATATTTATTTTGCATGTATTGCAATATATCTTGTGTGTTATTTAATTCTCTTACATTCAAAATCAAATTCTGTTGCTAACGGATTTCATCTACATTTTTGTTGTAAACTTAACAAATGTCTTAAAACTTTTTTCTAATTCATGTTTTTCGCAGGTTTTTAAATCAGAATTAATATTTGGTATATTTATATAAATCTATTCACGTAAAACTGTATCAATATTGCAGTGTTATAGAAGTAACATGTAAATTTCTCTACTGGGTTTTTTTTATAATTTGCTAAGTTATGCACAATTCTATTTTTAGAGGTTTTTTAAAATTTTGTTTACAAATGATAAATTAACACAGGGTCATATTTACTTATTCTATTGAACTAAAAAAATTTCCATTTATAGCTGTTCATATTATTTCATGGTTTCCACAAAGTGGTAGATTATTAAATGCTAAGAATTGAATGACAAGTCTTTAAAATATCAATTTGAGTCCTTACATTTACTTATTTTTAAAAACTTTGCCATGTCCAATTTTTATTTTATTAGAATCATTTTAGATATCTTTATATGTATAAAGTATTTACATGTAATACATTGTAAAAATAAAATTCATTTTCATCAAACTGATCACCAATGAAATAAAATATTAATTTGAATTTTAAGTGTAGGTAGGCAAACTTGACATAAATGTAGTATATTTTATAGACAATTGTTACTTTTCATCTCTAAATGCTGGGAAAAAATGAGAAAATTCATGCATAACATTTTTGATATATATAAATTCCCACCCGTGTGAAGAACGAGTATACCAGTTAATAGCATACTAGTACAATGGAAAAAAAAATTAAGAACTTTCTATAGTATTGATAAAGCAAACCACAAAATTACAGGATCATTTCAAATATCTTATACTGGTAAGCCACACTAATATAAAATATGCAATTCATGAAGTTGTAAAAAAAATTTCATCCAGAGGATTAAATATATATGAAATACTTCCCTATCAACTCTTAATATTTTATGTACAAAATTATTTTAAAAAGCTTAACACTGTAAAACAGATACATCTATAAAATCCACAAATCATTAAGAAATATGCATAACTACGAGGGGCGAGCAGAAAAAAAGGTTACAAGTCGAATAAAAAATATTTATTTACAATAGACAGAAAATACAAAAAGGGAATTAAGAGGCATATTCACCTATCACATTTCATCATAATCACCTATTTAGGCATTTATCATAGAGAATGCAGAACCTACTTGTTTAATCTGTCTTGGTAGAAATCAGGTCCTTGTCCATTGAGCCAGTCTCAGTACAATATCGCAGCACATCAGAAAATGATATACTGCGTGCTACCATATCTCAATCCCAGCTCTGACGAGATTTAAAGCTGAGTTACCCGTTGATCAATCTAAGTAGTTTCTTCAATTCGTGCCGTTTTGATTTCTGTCCTTGCAACATGTTGTCTGCTCATTGCAGATGCGGACACATTTCATTCATATCACGACTCGCACTTCCAAACAATAACAATTTCCAAAGAATCTTGCCATTTCAATCTGCATTGTCCTGAACCATCTGGGTACTTTCACTATCTACCCGCAAACCAGCTGTATATCAAGTAGCACGATCTGTCTCCACTTTTGCAGAAACCATCTTTGTTTTCCGTTGGAACATAAACCGTTGCAAACACCTGCTTACAAAATGTTGGAGTGCCTCCAGCAGGACAAGTGCATGTTGCACTTATAACCTTAAGTTTAAAAAAAGTATTAAATATTAAAAAGAAATAAATTCTAAAATTAGATTGTAAATTTCTATGAGTTTTCGGTATTTATACATATTAGTCTACTGGTCAATAAATGTTGAAAGATTTGTGCCAAAGTTAATTTTCAGCTTATTTTATATTCAATTATTTTATCTAAAAACGAAAATTTAAATAAATTATATGAATAAAAATTTTAAATAAATAAAAATTAACAGTTTTTTTATATAAAAACACATTATAAAGTGCTTGATTTAAAAATACTATGCCTTATAAGAAAAATTAGTAACAATTTGGGAGAATCTTAATGTAAACACAACATTTCTCCATATTGAATTTAAGTTTTAAATGAAAAAATTTACATTTCTTTATCAAAATGGTTTGGCATTTCTTGCCTTTAATTTTAATGTGTTGGAATCAAATTAGGATTTACTCATAAATAGCAATAACTATGTAATGACTAAAGCTTAATAATGCATATTCATTAAAATAGAAAACGATGCAATTGATATTCAACGCTACTCTAAAAAATAAGAATCAAATTATAAACTTATCATTGATAATATAGCTATTCAAAAAATTTTAATTTGTCCATTCACATTTCTTTCACAGAAGTTTAAAAAGCTACTAAATTTGAATAGTTGCCATTACTTTTAATCTTTTAGAATCAATGATAAATGACAATATTAATGTTATTAAAAACCTATTTTGTATTTTAAAACAACGAGTTAAACAAAAGCATAAATGAGTAAATAGCAATGCATTCATAATAGTTTCAGAAAGTATCTAAATTAGAGGTTAGTTATAATTTATAACTTACCTCAGAAGTTGTTTTGATCTGAACAGATTACTTGTACTTTACTCTCTTCATTTCTGCTTTTACAACACTTTTGATAAAAAAATTAATAATTCACTGAGCAATCAAGCTCGGTAAGCGACATGTTGCTCACAAATTTGTCATCGAATATAAAAAAAAAAGAACTACAAAATTAATTGAGAACTAAAATAACAGAGCTATATCTAAGTGAATCAAGAACTATAAACAAATACACCAGCTAACACTAGTCGAAGCAGACGAATACCTAATTAGATAAATAAATAAGAAAGAAACAGAAATTTTACAAAAAAGTTGTTAAGAATTTTTCCTAACAAATATAAAAACTAGAATAATGCATAAAATATAATGATATCATATATTTTAATTAGATAAAATTACAGCACAAGAATGTCAACAACTTACTGTACAGGTTTAACACGGAGATAAAAAAAACACGTGCAAATGTTGGAATGTTGTCACGTGATTCCCCGCTTGGCGTCAGTCTGGTCTGAATTTTGTCCATTAAAAACCTTAAAACGCCTAATTGTTTTACTCCTGCCGGTTGTTTACTTGGCGGAACTTCCGTTCCGTTTCGGCCGAGCGGTAATCTTACGTTCTCCACCATATTAAAATTGTCATCCAATTTTCGGTGTTGAAATGAGACAAAAAATAATTACAGAATCGGAAAGATCATTTATTTCGCCACGATACGGTATAATTTTTTTTGTAAAATAACGACATTTTCTATTTTTTTCGATTTTTTTAAAATAGTGTTAAAACTGATGCGTTTTTATGAAAATTATTTCTAAATCGTTGGGTATGAATTACTTTTCGTGTTATTAAATCGATATTCTACACTAATTAACTTCAAGCCTTTCTCTTTTAGATCCATTCATTAAAAAAATAAAATTCCCAAAACTTTTTTTTAAAGAATTTTTAAAAAGTAGTCCCAATTTTTACTTCACATTGAATAATTTCGTCATTTATGAAGGTAATCTCACAAAACCTTTTTTCTGTGTGTAAAGCAATATTATCCGTAACATATACGAAGATTGAAAAAATTACTTCAAAATTACGGATTTTAAAAAACATTTTGTGATTTTTGTAAACTGCTGTTTTTCTGAGAAATAACTTAAATAATAGTTTTTGTACATTTTTTATTTCAAAGTACGTTATTTTTGCAAATAGTCTGTGAAGTTTGAGAGCATTAACTTAAAAATTATGCCCTAAAAATGAAGGTAATGATTTATAAAATAATTAATAATACGCGATTTTACATTTAGCCAAACATTGGCGTCGAAAATTAGCTTTGCGCCAAAGACTTTTGAAATGTTTCGCCGTCGACCGCATCTAACTCAAGGGTTACACTAAAAAATTCTGCCTTAAACAGGGGGAAATCAGTAACTTTGGCGAGTAAAAAAAAAAGGGAGTGAAAAAGTTATTTTTTCATCAATTTTTCTTTATATAATTTTCAAAATATAAATAACTATACATGTCTGATTAAGATGATAAAATGCATTCAATGCATTTCTGAGATTTATTTAAAAAATTATCAGTATCGAAATTTTTGTTCTCTTTCATAAAACTTATAGTTTACTTTAAAATAATGCCTAATCTATATTTCTTTTTTTTTTTTACATATAATTTCATAATAAAATCGAAGAATTTGTCCATTTCGAACCTTTTTTTTTTGCATAACTTCCTTAGAAAAAAAAAGCTTATGCTCATATTATATATTCTTTATTATTAATTGCGTGTTGTTAATATGTCATAAATCAATACATTTTTTGCGATACATTTAAATTTAATCTTCAATCGAAATCTTTCAATAGTTATGTGAATATCCTGTGGATCCCCTCAATTAAAAATTAATTTCAATTTGAACCTCCCATTCATTATTATTGCCTATTTTCACTTTCCGCTACGGGTCTGTGTCGCGTAGTTGGATAGCGCGTCGCTTCTGCAAAGTATCTAATTCTTATGTCTGGGTTCGAATCTAGAGAATTCGATTTTGTTCATTTCTGCTTATTTTTCCCACCGTAAATTAATTCTCTCTTCTTCAATGATTGAATTCACTTGCTGCATCCCCACTGATCTGAAATTTACTTCATTTTCAGTGCTGCCATTATTTAAGCAAATGGTATGTCACAATTAATTGCTAAATGAGCATTTTTAATCAATTTTATAAGAAAATAATTAATAAGTTAGTTTTGTATAATATACTTTTTTTCGCAGATACGTGTTTAAATAATTTAATTAACACAGAGTGGAATGAAAAACTATAAAATTAAAATTTAAAAAATTAAATTTTTTTATCAAATAGTATTATTTTTTTTTTTAATGTTTTTTTCATTGAATGTTAGCATATAACTAGGTTTTCCCCCAAAAGTGGATTTTTAACACTTTACATATGTTTAATCAAACATCCAAACGTTTCAAGAGTTATCTGTAGAATTTTTTTTATTAGTATTTATTGATAATGGATTTAAATTAATATATATTTTTTTAAATCAAAGGAATTTTTCTATTATTTTATTATTAAATTAATTATTTGTTAATAAAAATTATATCGCCTATTATTTAGGATAAAAATACGTTCTAGAGACATTTTTAAGCTAACTGTAAGTAACGATTGATTAATTAATGAAAACCTGAAAATTATTTTATTATTTTAGATTCCTAAAAACTATCTATTATAAAAAAAATGATTTTTTTTAAAATCAAGCATCAGAATAGTTTTATGCGTTCTTATGAAAATTATTTCTAAATCGTTGCGTATGAATTTATTTTCGTGTTATTTTTCTATTATTTTATTATTAAATTAATTATTTGTTAATAAAAATTATATCGCCTATTATTTAGGATAAAAATACGTTCTAGAGACATTTTTAAGCTAACTGTAAGTAACGATTGATTAATTAATGAAAACCTGAAAATTATTTTATTATTTTAGATTCCTAAAAACTATCTATTATTAAAAAAAATGATTTTTTTTAAATCAAGCATCAGAATAGTTTTATGCGTTTTTATGAAAATTATTTCTAAATCGTTGCGAATTAATTTATTTTCGTGTTATTAAATCGATATTCTACACTAATTAACTTCAAGCCTTTCTCTTTTAGATCCATTAATTTAAAAAATAAAATGACCAAAACTTTTTTTTCTGCGATTTTTTAAATATTAGACCAAATTTTTACTCAACATTGAATAACATCGTTATTTATTAAAATTATCTCACAAAATTTTTTTTCGGTGTGTAAAAAAATATTATCCATAATCTGTACGAAGATTGAAAAAATTGCTTAAAAATTACGGATTAAAAAATTTTTTTTTTTGATTTTCGTAAAGTACTGTTTTTGCGATCATGAAAATTTAAAAAAAACACTGGCAAGATTTTTTGAGTTTTTTGCGCATGCGCAGTAGAATTAATGAAGGTCAATGTTAAAAAATGCATTCAATGCATTTCTGAGATTCATTTAAAATATTTATCAGTATCGAAATTTTTGTTCTCTTTCATAAAACTTATAGTTTACTTTAAAATAATGCCTAATGTATATTTCTTTTTTTTGACATATAATTTCATAATAAAATCGAAGAATTTGCCCATTTCGAATTTTTTTTTTGGAAATAGTCAATTAAATAGGTATAAATTCCTTAGGAAAAAAAAAACCTATGTTCGTATTATATATTCTTTATTATTAATTGCTTTTTTTAAAAAAATATCAAAAATCAATAAATTTTTTGCAATACATTTAAATGTAATCTTCAATCGAAATCTTTCAATCGTTATGTGAATATCCTGTGGATCCCCTCAATTAAAAATTAAATTCAATTTGAACCTCCCATTCATTAGTATTGCCTATTATCACTTCTGCTGCAGGGCTGGGTAGCGTGGTTGGCTAGAGCGCGTCGCTTTCGCAAAGTATCTAATTCTTTCTTGTGTCTGGGTTCGAATCTAGTGAATTTGATTTTGTTCGTTTCTGCTTATTTTCCCCACGTAAATTAATTTTACTGATAAATACTTATTTTAACATGATCCTCTGTTATTTTAATGTACTTTTAATTTTGTTTTTTTTTTGTTTTCAAAAAGGTTTTTTTCTGATTTTTAATCATTCAAAGTAATTTCTATCTTTTTCAACAATTCCTAATAAGAAGCTTTCATTTCTGTTTATTTTTCCCACGTAAATTTTCAGTGCTGCCATTATTTAAGCAAACGGAATGTCACAATTAATGCTAAATGAATATTTTTAATCAATTTTAATGTAAAAATATTAATAAGTTATAGTTTTGTATTTTATAAATATCGATGAATTTAAAAGAAAATGATTTTTAAAAAGTTCATTGATATTTAGAAACAGTGATTAAAAAAGTAAAATGCCAAAAACTATCTTCTTTTTTTTTTAATTTAAAAAAAAAAGTTTTTTTTTTAGAAAACAAAGATTTTTTGCATATTTCATGATTTTTTCCAAAATTAATCAACGTTACTTTTAAATAAAAATGATTTTTAAAACTTTTACAATCAGTGATTTGAAAAAAAAAGCCAAAAACTTTTTTGAACAAATTTTAATAAAACACTCAAAATACTTAAATCAATCATTTAATAATTTCTTCTATCTGTAGAATTTTTTTTATTATTATTTATAGATAATGTGGATTTAAATTAATATATTTTTTAAAATCAAATGAATATTTCTATTATTTCCTTATTAAATTAATTATTTGTTAATAAAAAGTATATCGCTTATTATTTTGGATAAAAATACGTTCTAGAGCCTGGAATAAATATTTGTCCTCAGTGCCAGCCTAGTGGTAGCTAGGCTTCTACTTCAGTTACACAGTATACCTAAGAAAGGGAGTAAATAAATTGAGAATGATAGGTTCGCCTAAGCTAAAACTAGCTTAGGCGGTCAGGAGGTGGTGGGGGGAGGTGGAACATCGTGTTTCGGTAGAAATGGAAAACAGCTTTTTCGTTTCGTTCTTCAATCCGAAAAGGGGGTTTTCGTTACGTTTGACAGCACGGGGGTGTGTGGAATTCTTAGAAATCAGGTAGTATGTTCGTTGCGCTATGAGGCAAACGGTACATGAGGTGAGGCTGGTTCATGAAGTTAGATTGAGAGCTAATCGTCGGGTTGTCATGATGATGGATTGCAGAATGGAAAGTTGAGGAAAGATTCGCTATTAGGGTGTGGATGGGTTCAACACAAAGTTCTTCGTGGAGAACAGATCTTGGGATGTACCTGGGAACTCTGGCTATGACTGGAAGCGCTTTATTTTGAAGTCTTTGAATATCATTTAATTGTGTGTTACTGGCAGATCCCCAAATGGGGCATGCATACGTTAAGATGGGGCGAAGATAGGTTTTGTAAATAAATATCCGGTTTTTTTAAAGAGAGTTTGGATTTCCTTCCAATCAGTACGTTCTAGAGACATTTTTAAGCTAACTGTAAGTAGCGATTGATTGATTAATGAAAACCTGAAAATTATTTTATTATTTTCGATTCCTAAAAATTATCTATTATTAAAAAATGATGACTTTTTTTTTACTCAAGCATCAAAATAGTTTTCTTTTATTGTTTAAATTTATTATTTTTTTACTAAAGCAATATTGTTTTTGATATGTCATGAATAGAAACTTGAAGATAAATCTTATATCTGAGGGGAGAGTCAGGGGGAAAATAGTTCTACACTCAAAAAAGCCACTGTAACACCGTGCAGTAGAAAGAGAACTGAAACCTGTTTGACATTAGTAAGATCTGGAAGATATTTTTTTTTTCGAAAAAGGGAATTGTAGTGACGTTAATATAAAGGAATCACACACATACCAGGAACTTTGATAAAGGAAGGTGAATTTCTATGGAGTATGTTATGCATTCGAAACAAATTTTAATAAAACACTCAAAATACTTAAAACAATCATTTAATAATTTCTTCTTTTATAAAGATAATTGCATGAAACATTTTTCCCGTGTGTCGAATATTTCAAAAAATCCTCACAATTTTACTTCAAGATTTAAAATAGTAGTGAAATTTTGTAATTTGAAAAATTTCTTCACCCTGCCCACCCACTGATCAGAATTTGACTTCATTTTCAGTGCTGCCATTATTTAAGTAAATGGTATGTCACAATTAATTTGGTAAATGAACATTTTTTATCAATTTTATTATAAAATAAATAATAAGTTAGTTTTGTATCAGATGCTTTTTTTCCGTCAGGGATACGTGTTAAAATAAATTAACACAAAGGGGAGTGAAAAACTATAAAATTAAATGTTTTTATCAGATAGTATTATTTTCTTTTTGAATGTTTTTTTCAGTGAATGTAAACATATAACTTAGTGTTTTTTTAACACTTACATATGTTTAATCAAACATCCAAGCGTTACAAGAGCTATTTGTAGAATTTTTTTTATTAGTATTTATAGCTAAGGATTTAAATTCATATATTTTTTTAAATCAAAGGAATATTTCTATTATTATAAAATTAAATTGATTATTTGTTAATGAAAAGTATATCGCCTATTTTGGATAATAATACGATCTAGACCCATTTTTAAGCTAACTGTAAGTAACGACTGATTGATTAATGAAAACCTGAAAATTATTTTAGTATTTTAGATTCCTTAAAACTATCTATTATAAAAAAATGATGACTTTTTTTAATTAAGCGTCAAAATAATTTTATTTTTATTGTTTAAATTTATTATTTTTTCACTAAAGCAATATTGTTTTTCAAAAGTCAGTAATAGAAATTTGAAGATAAATCTTATACCTGAGGGGAGAGTGAGGAGGAAAATAGTTCTACACTCAAAAAAGTCACTGTGACCTGAAAAGAAACCTGTTTGACATCAGTAAGATCTGGAAGATATTTTGAAAAAGGGTATTGTAATGACGTTAATATATATGAATTACACACATACCAGGAACTTCGATAAAGGAAGGGGAATTTTCATGGAAATATGTTATGCATTCGAATATGTACGTGCAACGCCGGGTTAAATGGAAACGAATGAAACCTGTCTCACAACGAAAAGAAGTTAACAAATTTCGAGAATGGGAAATTTAATGACATTGTTTTGGAAACGAGAAAGCCCGAGCGATGCCGGACCATGCACTCGCATCGTACGTGTACACACCCACACAGAAGTTCTGGCATCATGAGGGAAAGAGGAAGTTCTCATGGGGATTAAGTTATACACTCGGTAAAAGTCCATGCAACGCCGGGCTTAGCGTAGGGGGGAAAACATAGAAGCCAAAGTAATTTCGAAAAAGAATATTGGTCATGCTGCTTTTGTGAAGGGAACGGAAAATTTATAAAAGTAGAGAAAGCCCGTGCAACGCCAGGCCATGAAAGCTAGTATTAAATATAGATTTTGTATATTTATTGCTACAATACTTTTGTTGGACTTTTATTGTAAAAATGGGTTGATATGTTAGTCTATTTCGTCAATACTATACTGTTGATTGATAATTTCTTTTTCTTGAAATACTTCTGATACTCTGAGTATGACCATTAAGTATCATATTTTCAGTATAATAGCATATTTACTTGAATCTAAGCCACACCCCAAATTCTCCACAAATTGTAGAAAATGAAAGATAGTGTAAAATAGTTTAGAACTTGCAATTGCTCTTAATTACCCATCTAACTCATTTTTTTAATTGGATTCTGAGCCACACCTGATTTTCAAAAGCTTTAATATTGGGGGGAAAAGTGTGGCTTAGATTTGAGTAAAAATGGTATTTTTGAGGTTTTTCTTTTTTTTAGTGTGGTCAAAAATGAATAGACATTTTGCATGTTCTTTTTTGTATCTTTTCTTTTAAAATATTTCAACATCAAAATTTCTTTTTACACTTTAGCTTTAAATACTTTTTAAAAATGTTTTTTGTTTATAAAACAGTATCTTTCTGTTGTTTTTAATCATATAATCTACACTATTAATTTTCAAGAGTAAACAAATGTATCTGTTTTTCTATGTGAGAGGATATCTTTTCATGAATCACTAAATGTAGAAATGCCATGACAATTCCAAAAGATGGGATTTTCAAATTCGCTGCTAAAATGCAGAAAGGAAAACAAACTGAACAGGTTTCGGTGTCCAATTGACACTGACGAACGTTCTAGTGTAACTCTGTAATGCTGAAAATGTACTCCTTTTTTTGTAATTATACCCCAAAATTTAATTTTGCAGTATGCTGCAGGAAGAAAAAGATGTTTTAATTGAACTTGCCAAAGTTGTAAGTATATTTTTCATAAAATATCAAATTGCTTAGTTTCATTTAATATTATTTAAATTTAGTACTATATATTTTCTTAGCATTTCATGAAAATATGTATACCATCAAAATTAAATTTTAAAAGTTAGCTTAAATGAACCTCATTGCTTCCAAATATTAGTAATATTTTTTTAGTACTTTCATGTTTTTGTAAAAATATTTAATAAAATCTAGAGATATTTTTAAAAGCATAATAGAAATTTGAAAATATTAAATCATTTTTTTATTGAAATTAAAATAAAACCTGTTTAATTTAGAGTTTTTTTAAAGAGTTTTTTTAATCATGTAATTGAAAATTTACTGGAATAAAATCTTATTTAATGAAATTACATTATTCTTAGTGAGTTGTGCTTTTTCTAAAACTGAGTATAATTTTAAAATTATATTTTTTTAATAGTACCTATTTTAATATTACATATCTTATGATTCCATATTTTTGATTCTCATAAGTTTTATAATTCTTTTAGAATATTGGAAGTTATAAACTTAAAACATATAAAAATATGTGTTTAGAAATGTAGAATGTTCTGTTCGATTCAAAAATAAAATTATTTCCCACCTGTTTCTGAATAGTTTCATCACTTTTCTCCTGAGGAGTTTTGCCGAATCTTTGTATGTAATATGAATGTAAGTTATCTTTTTGACTTATAAGTTGTATAATCTTAATTTTTTGGTAAGATTTTTAAATTTAACTTATCTTAAGCCTTGTGTGTGCTCTTTATTATTCATAACTGTTCGTTTTTAAATTATGTTCATAAATACTTAAGTATCTGAATGTTACTTAACAACTTACAATATAAAATAAATAGCTCATGAATTTCTCTTGATTATATACAATTAATGTATAGCACCTGCTTGTGATGTTATCATTTATTCAGTTTGAGGCAGTTGCTAAGAGAAATCAACACTGTCTCAGGAAAAATAAGTGATACTATAATTTTATACATGGGAACTAAGTGTATGAGACACTGGAGGGCAAAGGTATGTGCATGACATTCCTTGCACCTTTCTCAGATTTAAATCCTATAGAATACATTTGGGAAGGTTGGTCAGGAGTACTTACTCTTTTTTAACTATTCACAAATTTAAAATACACCTGAGAAACAAATGAGTCAAAATTTACAACCATTTCCTCTTTTGTATTTCTTAGCCTCCGTGGGCTCTTTTTGTTTGTAATTTGCTGTTAGTCAGACAGAAGGACTATAATGATATTGCCAAGTGCTGAAGCAATTGCCTTCCCAGGAAGTCAGTTTAATAGTTAAACACCTTTGCTGAGTGAACTCAATCTCTTTAAATTAATCTAAGCTGCTTTCCTTTTTGTGTCCTCAGAGGACTTCTCTGTTGAGGTAAATTTGGGGTTAACAGCTTAAAACTTTTTTTTAATTATCTTTTCTTTCTGTCATGGAGATGGCAGTTTTTGGTAAAAACTATTAATTCACCTCAGGATGCCTTTGTGATATTTCTTATATTCAACTCTTGTTTTGTTCCATTCCCTTCTCTTTCATTTAAAGTTTATCTAAATCGTTGATGCACAAGAATTGCTTAGCATTGGTTGACCTAACATTATTCTTGCATCCGTTAAAGCAATTTCTTAGTGGTTTAGTGGAAATAATGCATTAAAATGCCACTCATCAATGTCCACAGGAGCTCTTGAATGTCTTCTTCAGTAGTAGATGTTAATGGTTGACTGCTGCAAGGATCATCTTCCAACACCTGTATAGCTTAACAGTACTGCTTGTGCTATTTGAACACTTGAAATTTTTTTTTATTGCTTCGCTTTTTTATCCTTCATTTAATATTTGAAGTGTCAGAATGAGATTTCCTTAGCAGAAGAAAAAATTCAATGTTTTCATGTTTTACATAATGCTCCATTTAAATATCTGTGACAATGCCAAGAAATAAACACCTGCTGGATCTAGTGACACTGGCTAAATAAATTTTTTAATTTCCCATTTACTTTCTTAGTGATATCAAAGTGTTTAAAATGAATCTTGTGTTGTGATCATTGTGGCACCATCTGATATTTGATTACAGAAACTTTTAAACTTTACCTTATATGCAATAGTGAAACAGTGTAAAAATTGTCAATCTAAATATTTTGATAAAAATAAGTTTTCTAGCCATAAAGTAACACATTTGTTATTTTCCTGCAATCTATTATACTTTGCTTTTCAACTCTTTCTAAATTATGTAGTTTTTTGAAAAGTTAATAAAACTGTTAATAATGTGTCCATAATAAATATACTATGGTATACTTTAACGGTTCAGCCAGTTATGTGTAAAATAATATTTAATTTTTAAGTTTTTTAATCAGTTGGTACGTGTAGCTGTAATTCTGCATTCGTAATTCTCTTATCCTTGTTTCCAGATTTAAAATATTTTATTATGTTTATTTTTAAAATTTCTTTTGTTTTGTACTGTGGTATTAAGTTTAAAACCATTTACTTTTAACTTTTTTTTTCCTTTCTGATTTAATTGTATCTCAGTCCTCTAATAATTTAATCTTTAGAATTGCAATAATTTTCAAGAACAATTACAATATTAGTAATATTATTAAAATTAATATACTCATGTTAAAAAAATGTGAAATGTATAATAATATGCATATATACACTCAAGAACCAAAACATTATGACCACTTGTCAATAACGAGTTGACCCACCTTTGGTGCTCAACACAGCTTCAACCCGCCTTGGCATGGATGCCACAAGTCCTTCGTAGATGGTCGGAGACAGATTGTACCAGATGTTTAAGCAACGGTCTCGCAAATCTGAGATATTGTGAATTGGTGGTCTTTGAACTCTGAGCTGCCGTCCCATGACATCCCTCATGTGTTCTGTCGGATTGAGATCCGGTGAGTTAGGCAGCCAGGACATTAACTGGAATTCAGCATCATGTTCCTGGAACCACTCCAACACAATTTTAGCCTTGTGACATGGGGCGTTATCCTGTTGGAACATTCCATTTCCTGCTGGAAAAACATAGGCCTTGTTATTATGTAACTGGTCCGCAGTGATGTTCAGATACCCTGTAGCATTCATGGTCTTCTCTACCATGACCATGGATACCAGAAACGCCCAAGAGAACGTCCCCCAAAGCATAATACCGCCACCCCGGCCTGTGTATGACCTACTGTACATTGAAAGAGCAACTGTTTGCCTGGAAGACAGCGTATCCTGACACGGCCATCAGCGTGATGAATGACAAACTGTGATTCATCTGACCAGGCAACTCTCTCACACTGATCCATTGACGAGTTGCGATGTTCCCAGGCCCAGTTGGTGATGACGCTTGGTCAGCAAAGGCACACGATTGGGACGTTTGCTGCATAGCCCCATATCCAACAGTGTGCTCCCATACTATTCTACTTGGCCCTGCATTGTATTGGGCTGTCAGCTGAGCCACTGTCTGGTGCCAGTTTTGCTTCACCATGCGAGACAGTCCCTGACGACTTTTTTCTTTGATAGCGTGTGGACATCCAACACCCTGTGGTCTACTGCTGGTTTCACCGTCATTCATTCACTTTGCATAAGTACTAACAACTATAGATCGCGAACAACCCACGAGTCGTGCAGTTTCGGAAATACTTGTTCCTAGTCTTTGAGCCATTACAATCTGCCCTTTATCAAAGTCGCTTAGATCCGCAGCTTTTCCCATCACACACAGAAGTAAGTGAAAGAATGTTTCTTCAGACTCTCCAGCAGCAGTTAAATACCACTTCCACCTGATCACGTGCTTTCCACGTCATCCAGGTGAGTTCATTGCAAAATGTAGGGGTGGTCATAATGTTTTGGCTCTTAAGTGTATATATCAACTTCATGTTTGATGTTTCAAAAAATTTTGAAATATCACTGTAATATTTAGTAATTTTTTATATTCAAAAACATATATTATGTACTATTATTATTTTCAGATAATTTTATGTGAAAGATCTCGAAATCCAGCATTGCAGGTAACAAAGTAGTTTAGTATTTTATTTTTAATAGTCTTTGTATTAGTTTTTCTTAACAGATTTTCTGTCTTTTTTTAGTTTTATGAATCTAGAAAAATTTAATTTTTGAAGTTAAATAAAATTAATAGAACTGTATTTTTTATTTACAGCTTTTGTACTAATAATATTTCTTAACTTATTTTACTGAAATAGATATTTTTATTTCATATTGAATTGAATTCTCAAATTTCTTTATTTTTTTATTCTGAAATATTGTTGAAGTGTAGACTTTGGAGGTGTGTATTTGTTTTGTTTTTATTAACTCATTGAGCTATCATTGCAATACAAGCATGCAATATTTACATATCTACTTTTATGTTCCATTTCAAAACATTTTTAAAAAATAAAGTTTCAGAATAAAATAAAGATTTATGCCATGTTATCTCAATATAAATTCTTAAAATTTTTAAAAAAATTTATTTTGTTTTATAAAACCAATCTTATTCTTGAGATATGAACTGGGATTCTGCAGAATACAGTATATCATAAAACTATTTGATAAAAAAAACCATATTGTAGGAATATTTCTGTTAAGAAAAAGTTTTTTTGTGATTGAGTGGTGCTGCATGAGGCCACATTTTTGACACACTTTTACAAGTTTCACTTGCATGTAACGGAATCTTAGAACTAGATTTTTACCCACTTAAAAAGATCGGATACATTCAAAATTTCGCACACTTGTCAAGGACCGATGACAATACAATAATTTCATAATTTTGTTCCTTTGTCCTTTTCAGGATCGTCAGGAAAAAGGATAATAAGATTTGGCGACAATTCCATGTACTATTTCCAGATTTGGCGACTTATTGCATTTATCATTTTTAAATTTGGCAACTACTTCCAAATACCATTTTCAGATATGGCGACTAATTTCATATATCATTTCCAGATTTGGGGACTAATTTCTGATATAGCAACTAAAAGAATAAGTTGCAACCCTAAAGCGAGTGTTTTGAATTTAAAGCTAATTATATGCACGTATAAAATACACTTGCGGTTAACAGAAAAAAAACAAAAAGTGTTCTGTATCTGAGAAAGTGGAGGGTGGTGTTAGCAATTACTTACCATAATATAAACATTTTTCTGAAAATGAGAATAAAAAAAAGGCTGGTGTGCATGTAAAAAAAATATAATTTGCATTCTAACTGCTAAATATTTTTTATTTTTACATAGAAATACGTTTAGAAGTGATGATAGGAATTAACATGAAAGGAACATGTTTAAAAGATGAAAAAACAATTGACACTTAATATTACCATGTTTTTATTAACTCGCTTTCTTTAATGTCTGTCCGGGTGGAATTTTGTAATTGATTTTAAACTGTGTGACTTTCCGATGAGCTAGAGACTTGAAATTTGGACCATAGCTCAAAAGTGGATGAAAATACATAAAAATGTGAAGAAAGAAAACAAAAACGAAAAAGAGGAATTTTATAATTTTTTGTCCGTAAGAAAAACATAGTACATTAAAATTTTTTTTTTAATTCGAACTTTTTCTTTTACACACTTTTATTTGTTGAAACCTGTTCAAAAGAGACGGAATCTAATATAACGATACGGGACTCATACGAGGCCTCGTAAACAGAGAGAATAAATACACTTCTGATACCCGCTATTTAATATCCATTGAAGAGCAAGACTAATTCCACAGCCACGTAATTCCAGCTTCAAATATCAAACTCAAGGATAAATTCAACAATGAATAAATGATAGTTTAAAAAACTAAAAAACACGCTTTTATTGTAGTTCGAACTAAAAATGAAAAATAAATTATAGTTTGAAAAAAACTAAAAAACATGCTTTTATACTGAATCGAACTAAAAAGTAAAAAAATAATTCTTAATTAAGAATAAAATGATTAAAGGGAAAATGAATGTCATTGGGGTAAAAGCGTGAGGTGTTCTATAAATGTATCAATTGTTATAATTTCTAACTTCTATTCCGAAAAGCTGAATTAGTGTAAACATGTAGGTCAAAGGACCCCACGCTTTTACCACAATGACATTCATTTTCCCTTTAATCATTTTATTCTTTATTAAGAATTATTTTTTTACTTTTTAGTTCGATTTAGTATAAAAGCGTGTTTTTTAGTTTTTTTCAAACTATAATTTATGTTACTGTGACATTGCTGTGTGGTGCTATGTTCTAGATATACATAGAGTGTAGCAGGCACGAGAGTGATGGCTCAGCAGTGTTTGTTCTGAATAAATATACTTTAATTTACTGGTTGAAGTAATTACTGGTTTACTGAAGTCACTGTCAGTAATTACTGAATTTACTGGTTATTTCGAGTGGCACCCAGCTGATGGATGCAGCTTGCTGAATTTGGACTTTCTTTTCTTTTCATTACATAATTTTGATAACTCTCAGTGGGACGCGGTTGTTATGTTGGAAGCAAATTTGAAACTGAACCTCCTGGATGTAGAATCTGTGATTAGAAATTGTTGCAAAAGCCTATGAATTACAGACAAACTCGCATTATATATATATATAATAAGTGGCTAGATGTTATATATATATATAATAAGTGGCTAGATGTTATATATATATATATAATAAGTGGCTAGATGTTATATATATATATATAATAAGTGGCTAGATGTTAAATATATATAATAAGTGGCTAGATGTTATATACAAGGGATGATCAAATGAAAAGGTACGAAACGACACAGTGGGTACAAATATAGACTTTATTCAAAATATACACTATAGGCCTGAGCACAACGATCCCACTGATGAACAAGCCGCAGGATTCCTTGTTCCCAGAATTCCTGTGGCTGTGACGAGACCCAGTCCTTCACAGTGTCCTTGAGTACGTCGTCCGAGTTGAAGCGCTTTCCTTTCAGGTGTTTCTTCAGTGGGCCAAACACATGGAAATCGCAGGGTGACATGTCCGGACTGTAGGACGGATGGTCCAACGTCTCCCATTGGAACTTGTCCAGTTCCATTTGTGTGACTCTGGAGACGTGTGGACACGCGTTATCATGGAGCAGAACCACACCCTCCGTGAGCAGCCCCGGTCTTTTGTACTTGATGGACCTGCGTAGGCGTCGGAGTGTCTCACAGTACACATCAGAGTTAATGCTTTTTCTGTGCTCGCATCATTTGGACGCCGCTTTTTATAAGAGCCTTTGCTCTCTCCTGCGCATGCGAGCACCCGCGCATGATCCGATCCCAGTCAGAGTCTTCAATGGCATCCCGAGATGTCTCGCTACATTTTCCCTTGGCGGAATATGCAAATATTTAACTGTTTCATTTTTATGTCATTTTGTACCTTTTCATTTGATCACCCCTTGTATATATATATATATATCATCTAGCCACTTCTGTCTGACTCTGTCCTGCCTCCAGTCTCCCAATAGCTCACCATCGCAGTTCTTTGTTCAAATGATGCCTGGCGGTCGTTTTTACAATTTCGCTATATCAAATTTCCAATCTCAGACACACAACGATGATTGCCTCCTTGCTCTGAGACATCCATTTTCAAGCTCCTCATAAATGGTGTATTCCGACTGCATCACCACCATTTTGCATCATGTAATATCGTTCAGTTTTTTTTAACCAAGATATTCAAATTTCATTGAGATTGGCTTATTTTGGGGCGAGTAATCACTGTATAGAAGATTTTTCCTTAATTTACGATATTCAGTGTATTTGCACGCACAAACACACATACAGAATTTCAGACTTCTTTTATGCATTTGAACTATGTTTTTCAGAGACTATAAATCATGAATTGAAAGATAATAATTCTTCTCTTCAATTCTTACTTTATTTGTAATAATGTATAGAACCAATGCATTTTAATTTAGAAGCTGCTTTATTTTATTGGCAATATGCTATTGACATTAAAAGTAGAAAGCGTTAAAAAGGCCAAATTTATAAAATTTTCTGTGGTACTCTAGAATTTATATTGTGAAAAAGTGCGGAAAAAATTTGACCTATATAAGGAAAATAAGGTAAAAATTAGATTTTTTGAAATTATCGAAAAATAGATTAACTTTAAAAATAACTCAAATGAATGGATGATTTCGTATGTTGACATGATTAGTTTATTACTTAAAGTATTTACTTCTGATAATTTAAAATTCTACTTGTGATCATTTATAAATATATTAATTCAAAAATCATTGGCTTCATTAGAGCTCAATACTCATACAGTTTTCAAATCATAACTTTTTTCTATCAATCTATGGTCCGAGTCCTGATACCAATAAAGGCCTACTTTGTTCTGAGGTTATTGCATATTAAATCTATTGAGACTAAAATCCCTCACTTCAAAATAGTGGGGAAATTTGTAAAGTGAAAACTCAAAGTGTTATCCTTGTCATTTGAGTGATTCAAATTTACAAAGTCAGTCATTAACATTCTTTGTGTTGCTTCCAAGTGGAAGAAAGTGGTTAAATTTTGAATTATGCAAAAGCAATAAATAAATTTATATTAATGCTTAGATTATATGCTGATCTAATTTCATTTCACAATATGGAGTTTCAAATTTTATGAAGATGTAACATGAAATTTTAGTAACAAAACAAATTTTTATATTCGTACAAAAGTTGTTATTTGAATTAATATATCAAAGATTTGAAACTGTGAGAACATTTTGAATTGTTTAGTACATTTAATTGATTTTATAACACTGACTCCCCTCCCTCAATTTGAGGCAATTCATTATGGATCAATGAATATTAATGCAAAATTTCTCTTTAAATGGTTTTAAAAAGATGCTAAAATTATTGTTAAAATATAAACATTTATCATTTAGATAACTTGTTATCTCAAACTATTTTCAGAATAGTGAGAATTTTCAGATGAGAAATTGTTCAAACTTTAAAAAAAAAAAAAATTAAAATTTTTTTTTTAGGTTCAATTTAAAAATGTATTTGTATTTCTAGCCATTAACATTTCTAATTGTAATGTACAAAACTTTTTCAAAAGCTCTTTAGCTGAAAATTATATTGTACCCTATTTTATTATTTGCATGAAATCTTTATACCTTATTGGAAATGAAAGTGTGATCTATACTTCTTGTTTTAGATGTAGTATTTTAATCCTTATTTGAATATTTTTTGCCCAAAATTCACACAATATTAGTGTGCCGGTTGCTATGTTTTTGTTAAAGTTATGTACAAAATAAATTCAAGTTTCTGTAAGTAAGGTGAACTTCAATGGTTTGTTATTCAATTTGGAACATTAAGGCAGCTATGAAAAAACATTTTAATTTACCTTAGTAAAAATTCCTGGAGTTCTTTGAGACAGTATCTTTAGTGTGGGTTAAATATGCCAACAATTTATAGTGTCTTTATTGTACCCCCTCCCTTTTTTGTTACATATACCTTTTTAAGCATCAGCATGAGAAATGTTTTGTGTGTATGGTGTTATTATTCAGTTTTTAAAAGAGACTTTCATTTTCCAGATATTTCTACAAAGTTTGTTATTTGATTCACCTAAGACTAGACTACTAAGTGCTATATCTCTGAATTTCATTTTAGAATGCGTGAAGCAATTTGGTGAGCATTATTAGCTTTCTAGAAACTTTGGCACTTTCTTTTACCTGCAATTCTAAAATTCAAAGAATTATTATTGTTTTTGTATGCTGAAAAAAGACTTTAAAAACATTTATGTAAATTGTGTTCATATTGATTATGTATATGAAATATTTTTGGAATATATTGTTTTAGCAATTCTTCTGTAAATACAATCCTATTTTAAATTTTTGAGTGAATATTATTGAATTTTCACATGTTAGGCAGATTTGGTTTTTCTGTTTTTGGTATGTAGATTAATGTTATTTTTAAGGTACTTGGTTTTTTTTAAAAACAAACTAGTTTATTCCTACACAATTTCTCTTCCTTTCAGCCTATTGGTATAGACAAATATTTGGCAAAGGTGGATGGCTTTAAAAGTACATCTAACCCAACAATCTTAGTTCCTAAGACTTAAGAGTTTGCAATTAATTGCTGTGTCCATTTAACTTTGTTCTTGTAATACTTCTATGTATACTTAAGCTTTAGATTTCATTTATAGGGATTAAGCTTTATGATTATGCATATATATATTAAATATAATTTACTGTATAGTTTTATTAATATGGAAGTTGCCATTCATTTTGTTAAGACTACTTTGCTGTATAATACAACCTCTGACAACAATTCTTGTTGAATAGTCCTGTAACATTAACAGGCTGCTGCTGTAGCCAAATGGTCTAGGTATTGGTGAGCCCAGTACCACTAAAGACCCGCCATGTCTTTAGCGGTACTGGATGGGAGTGATATGCGCTAAATCTGTTGAGTGCTCAAACATCTTCCAGTTGGTGTGATGTGGTAGTTAGCAGAGGGGATGCCAGAGCTGAGGTGTCGTCCTCGTCAGTTGACTATGGTTCAAAATTACGAGGTCCGTCACCCAATGCCCTCATGTAGCTGAACAGTGCGATGTTAATATTCACTCACTCACCCTGTAACATTAATGTAGATGAAATGTTAATGAAAATTACCTTACTGTCCTTCGTAATAGTCACCTTCCATAACTATGCATCGCTGAGATCTGCTATACATGTAGTGGAAACTTTGAAAGAAGTCTTTTAAGATTGAGTTCAAAAGCCTCGTCACATTTGGTTAGATGTCAGGAATGTTGTCAAATCTTTCCTTTCAAAGTGAGTTTGAGTCGTGGGAATTGGAAGAAATCTGGAAGATTGAGATCTGGAGATCTATTTTTGAACGGTGGATGTTCAATTTACACCACCTCCTTTTTTGCCAGGAACTGTTTGACGATATTGGTTGTGTGGGCAAGCATTGTCGTGAACAAAAAACCTTGTACTTTGTTGTTCATACTGGGGCTGTACCCTGCATAGACGTTTCATGAAACGGGTCAAATTTTAATGTACCTTGCAGCATTCATCCTCTAGTTGTCATGTGCACAGTTAATTGACGATCTTTTGTGATTAATTTACTCACTTTCCCTGCCTTTTAGAAAACGGGCGAACCACTTGTACACACACTTCATGGACAGTGCTTGATCTTCCAAAACTCATGCCAGCATCAAATAAGTTTCTGTCAGTGCCGAACTTAAAACAAAACTTAAAATTGATCTTTTGTTCATTCGTTTTCCTGTTCTCAGTTAAGAACTAACACCCTAAACAAGCACTTTGTAAAACAAGTCTTACACAGAACACAAAAGACGCTCAACTGAACAACAGTGGGGGCAGATGGTCAACTCCTGCCGCTATGTGGGTGCAGCGTTTAGTTTCACCAACGTTGCCAGATCGACCATTCTGACTTCATTCACCGAATTTTATTGTCAGAGGTTGTATCAAGGAACCTAAATGAAACTCAACAAGGAAATAGGACTATTTCTATTTTTTTAAAAAGTAACATTGTGTGTGTGTCTATTATACAGAGTTTTTAAAATTTTGAAATATTCCGCAAATGTACAATTTTTATCTTTAACACATAACATTAAGTTACTGTATTTACTCGAATCTAAGCCACACTTTTTTTCCAATGTTAACCCTACCGAAAATCGTGTGCAGCTTAAAATCGAAGGATAAATTATTTGTTTGTTGGGGCTATTACAGGCTCATGTATGTACTTAAATGTGTATAATACTGTTAAAAAAACTAGTTATTCACTTCTGGTTAGTTCTTATTTTAAATTTATTTTATTTCTGTAAATTTGGATTATTGATAAACCATTTTACCCTATTTTTCATTCTTCACAAAAACTTGTTGAGTAGGTGTGGCTTAGAATTGATGATGGCTTAGATTCGAATAAATACAGTATTTATGAATGTATATTGGTAAATCAAGGTAATGTATTAATTCTGCAGCCTTTTCTAGCTGAAAGAAAAAAAATTTTGGAATTTGTATCCTCTATTTTTTAACATTACTCAAAGATGATTTTAGGAGAATAAGGCCAGCTGTTATAGATTTTTCTATTGGACAAAAATATAAAAACATGTGTTATCACTAGCTTGATAAAAGAAAAATATTTTGATTTTGGAAACTGATTATATCACCTTTTATACATAAAAGCATCCCATAATACATGAAACAATGAAAAATGATCATTTGAATGTTTGCACGCTTATAATATTTAAATATTACTGTAATGTTTCCCCAACATTTTATTAATTTCTGTAATTTAATACTTTTGTTTAACAGGTTGTTATATTTTGTGTCAGAAATGATTAAACTGAAAAATTGTTAATTTTGTTAATTAAAACTGACTATATTTTTGTTTTTCAGGTAATAAGAATATGTTTCCAATCCTTTCTTGTTTGTTGCATGATGTTTTAAGAGCCATGCTGAAATTTCCACAAAATGCAGACTTATTAATTGTGAGTGTTTTAAATCAAGTATCTACAAATTCAAATTTTATTTTCCCATGAAATAAGGATACTTTTTAATCAACTTGTTGTTTTCTCCTCATTTTATTCTGTCTTTGTCTCTGTGAAGCTATATATTTTTTTTGTTAAATGCTTTTTTTTTTCCTGTATTGATACAAGATTTAGTGATGTAATGCACTGCTTCCTTTTGCTTTTAATATTTAAAAAAAATTATTTCTTATTGCCGATTTTCAATTTTAAATCTTATTCCCTTCAAAATTGTTCAAAACTTTTTCACAAAAGTTATTATAGCTTCAAAATCTCTCACCTTAATTGGAAGAAATTTTTAGCATTATATGTTACTATGGCAGCAATCAGAAATGCTTCAAGACATATTAAGTTTTAGTTCATTGAAATGATTTTCTGTGAAGATATAGTAATAAAATATTAAATTAGAAATTAAAATTATTAATCAATAAAATAAAAGATGAAAAGAGGAATTCATGTCTGACATCTTCAATGTTTTAAGACAGGCAAGTCCAACTCATTTGATATTACAGGCCACGTGAACTATTTTATATTATGTCAATGTTCAAAAAATTAATAAAATATAATTTTTAGAATGATTGAATTATATTTATATAAAACTATGTATTATACATACACAGTTGTTTTATATTTCTTTTTATTTTTTAAACTATACATGTTTTTTATTGTTTTATAAAAAAAAATAGATAAAAGTTGTAATACGAAATACAATTGAATATTACTTTTACAAAATTTTTGACATAGTTTTTTCCTCAAAGCAAGTGATCAAAATTTGATTAAATATATCGAGCTGATGCAGTTTTTTAAACTGATGAGATATCGTGTTTAAACTTGACCTTTTTGAATTTTTGTTATTTTTCATTAAAGAAAATGGTTACTGGCGTAAATAAGTGCTTCCGAACACAGCCATCATATGTGTAATAAATGATAACATTTTTAGAAACCGAACTACAGATGAATATGTATAAATATCTAGAGTTTCATTTTCAAACATTTTTGCTTCAGCAAGGAATCGCAATAGATTTCAATTAATTGAAACTTTTCATCAATTTCAATACTAATAGACAGTTGAAGTTAAATTAACACATTCATAATTTTTCCCCGCAAGAAATTTATGATTTCATCCAGCAATTTAAAAAATCGTCTCAATACTTTGACTTGAAATTCATAAAATTTTCGTATAAAAGATTTGACTGATGTATTCATATTCTATATCTTCGAGAAATGAAGCAAATTGAGGATACTAAAATCTATATGCTCGAGTATAGTTTACAATTTTAGTGACTATTTTAAAACATGTCCAATATCGAAGTATAAGCCCAAGCACTGTACTTGCTATGGAATAATATAATGAAAATGTTTAAAATTATTTTTACCATTCTCTTTGCTTGTTTCTTTTGATTTTTCAACTCTCTTCATAATACTGGTCGTGGTAGGTGCACTATCAGTTGCAAGACAAACCTGCTTTCCAAAGATAACATATAGCCTAAGAGCCCATGACGGTCAGACCTTCGTTATTTTATAAAAGCTGAAAGTTTTTCTATGGATGTCACCAACACAGGTAAGAACGATCAGCGAGCATGGAGTTTGGATTATGGTTACTTGGGCGGGTAACAGGTAGTAAAGGTGTATAAAATAGTACTTCACTTTCTATAAAGTATAAAGCTCAATTTTTTTAATATTTTCTTTGGAATAACATTAGAAATCACGTCATCCATTGCCGGACACTTAGTATGGTTGGAACTCCCTGCCAGACACTCCTGAACTTTAAAAAAGTAAAATATACTTTCATTATAGTATAAAAGCTGAATTTTATATATGTTACTTGGAGGCCTATTAAAAAATGTTACCCCAAAAGCCACACAGTTTTAATGGTTTTTACATCTAGCCAGACACATTCAAAGTCTGCTGTAGCAAGTCCAACACAACAACAATTCAAGCTGGTGTGAGTGAGATAGTGTTTAGTCTATTGCGATTGTTCACCGTGCACCATCTGTCTTTTATAAGATATTATGTATTGAACTGTTATGACATCAACCAATGTTTTGTTATTGATATTTGTACTGTTTTTTGTGTGAAATGAAAGTGTGTAACGAATGGCAAAAAGACACAATAGTGTGCACTCTATTAACCACGTGAACACTTAGCCATTTGGCCTGCCGACTAGTTGGTGAAAGTTGATTTAAATAGCCATGCGCACAAACATCTCGTTGGTATTGATTATTCAACTGTTTGATGCATTTTAACTGTGCTCAATTTTGAGTGTAAAAGAGAGTTGGAATAAAAAATGGTGAATAAATGTTGATCTGAGCTAACCGCCATAGTTTTTCTTTGAAAGCAGGTTATAAGTGTAGTTTTAGTAAAAAGGATTATTATGGAAGATACATTAATTTGTTTCATTTGTAATAAAAGTAATGGTAAAATAATATTGTTCTCAGAGGAAACATTAAAAAAATCCTGAACTGTTTTGAAAATCAGAAAAAAGTATAACCTAAAATACAAAGACATTATTTTGCCTGACGAATATATTGGCAATGGTTATCACCAGGAATGCTATAAGGCATTTACAGGAGTTATGAAAAAGTACTTAACTTCTAAACCTGTAAATTCTACAAAAAACAGTGGAAAACAAAAATCAGCCAGTGTATCTACATACAATATTTCTCCAACCATGCCATTGATACCTGAGTTGACCGCAGAACCATCTTGTTTACAGTTTTTAACTACAGAATCTTCAATAACATCCTTGTCAAGTTTAATTTCTGATTCTATAGAATCAAAACCTATAACTTTTCAAGGAAATTGTCATTTACAGAATTTACCTACAGAATCTTCATCAATTTTGCAACCAAGTTTAATTTCTGAATCAATTGAACTACAATCTACAACTTCTCTAAAAAATATTGAAATTTTTGAACCAGATGTTAGTGATAATAATGATTCAACTGAGGATGCAAATATCCTGAATGAAAATGATGCTAGTATTAATAACTATCAAATTGTTTGTGTGTTTTGTAACAGGGAACATAAAAAATTACGTTCAAAAATGCTTCCACTTCATAAAGCTGATACCAACCAATTTAAATCAAGTGTACTACCCAACATCGAAGGTCAAGAAGAATATGCGGAATTATTAAATCAATTGAAAAAAATTTCTGGTCTAAAAATATCTTATCATACCGAATGTAGGGTTAATTTTAATAATAAAGTGTCCTCCTCAAAAAACCATCCAGTAAAAATTATTGGCATTGTCATCAGGAATATCACCAATTAGCTTTCAATGAAATAAGTGGCATCATTAAGGAAGACGTAATTAAGAAAGGGGACTGTTATTTATTAGTATATTTGCATGAACTGTACATCAATTCATTGGAGAAGATCTTTGAAGAAAATTCTGTTGAAATAAATTGTATTTTTACTGCACACCACCCAGAAGAAAGAATTTTGAAAACATATTCTAGAAATATCAATTTTTTTACTATTCATAATAAAAAATAATAGCACCCAATTATTTACAAGCAATAGATGATACAATATTTTAAAACTTACTAACTGAAAATACTTTGCAAAAAGCTGCATTAGTTTTAAGAAAATCAATACTGCAAATGGAAAAAAATAAGTTATCGATTAAAAATAGCACAGAATTTAATGTCGGAAGTTTCGATACCACTACAATTACTAGACTTTTACTTTACCCTTCTAGGTAGATGTAATAAAAAACAGAAAAATTCGTTCTTATTCTCAAGATGTCATCTTTTTGCAGTCCATAATGGTCATGTGAAAACGCCAAAGCACTTCATATTAGGTATGACTTTAAAGAGCTTAACAAGCAGTAGGAAAATTATTGACATTATTAAGAGATGCGGTCATTGTATAAGTTATCAGGGCATTGAGGAACTTGAAACTGAAACAATGTATACTTCTTTTGAACAATCTAGTTTATGCCTAGAAACTATTAAAAAAAATCCTGAATTTTTTACTGGTGTGTCATATGACAATTTCGACTGTTTTGTGGAAACCGCAAACGGAAAGGATACTTTGCACGACACGGTGGGTATTATTTACCAGAACATCGAGGCCAATACAACCGAAGAATCTGAGGTGCCCGAAGAACTTAACATGTCCGAAGCGCTGATTACAAATAATGAAAATAATTTACCATATACAAAAAAAAAAGAAAAAAAAAGAACTTTTGAAGCTGTTGTATGTCATGGTTAAATTATAAGCATAGTTTGACAAGTTGTCAATTACTTACATGACATCCCAATGTTGTCAGCAGTCCAGTAATATAGTATTACTTGAACGGCAAGCGATGTGGGCGTTTCAAATGTGCCGCCATTAAAGAAATGTAAACAAACCCCTTGAGAACGGGGTAAAAGTTGAGTGGAGTTGAGAAACAGCTTTTGCTGATGGCAGCTGTTCATTGGAGATCCGATCGTCGCTTGTGACGTCACGATGCTATCTGGCCACTCAGGAGTTTCTCAATAGTTTACATCGCTTGTCGTGAAAGTGATGCAATATGTTAATTATATTAGTGTATAAATATAGATCGCTACTGCTGTGATATTGGTAGCAGTTGAGTGTTTTCTCAGCGAGCAGCTGACTCTCTGCTGCACTCATGTCTTTGAGCAAGGTGCTCAGTTAAAATGTTTTTTTAACTTTTTCATTGTAAAAATGTCACTGTAAATTTCATCTTTTAAATCATCTTCAATAAATGTGATTGTTCTCGAAATTCTTGTCTTTGATAAAAGTCCTCCACACCCGTTATTCAATTTTTAGATCCACTGTTAATAACCCTGCTAATTAGTTAATTTTCACACTTTAAAATTGGAAGTGTAGAACTTAAGATAGAACGACAAGGGTTATGGGCCCAGTCACGGGTTACATGCCCAATAAGAGCTAAATTTTTAGATATGTGGAGGTTAATAATTTTCGTGACGGACTTTGAAAAATTTTGATGCAAGTTTTTTTTTGAAGTCTAAGATGTGGATTTATTGAACTTTGATTTTTTTTTGGCTGTGTCAATGGATTGGTTCCTGCGGTCAAGTTATTAGAAACTTTTGTGCATGAAGTTTAAATTTTTTTTCAGTTGTGAAAATTTTTGAAAAATGAAGTTCAATGTTTAAGTGAACTTTTATTTAACTATTTCGTCAAATACGCTTCGCCAGACGTTACACGTTTCCAGTCTATTTTTTTCTACAAGTTGCACCCGACGGGGGCCGTATTATGATGGATGCCATACAAGGCGTCACCCTATTGACAGCGTCGAACTGGGAGGTATGGAAAATTGAAATAAAAGTCAGCCTCATGCACTACGGTGCATGGGAGTTCATCGAAAAGGAAGAAAGTAATCCTGAAATAGAAGCGAAACTGTCTTGGAGAGATCGATGTGATTTAAAGTTGAGGAAAGATCGTGCATTCACTCTTATATATCAGAACATATCTAATGAGTTTAAACCTCTGATTTCCGGTACCACGGATGGTGCGGAAGCGTGGAAGATTCTGCAAGAGCATTTTGAGCCAAATACCCGAGCTAGAAAAATACAACTGCTCGACGAATTCTTCGGTACAAGATACGTTCCTGGCGAGAATCTTGGTTTATTTATCTGCCGTGTCAAGCGTTCCGCCGAGCGTCTACGAGAAGTTGGACATGATTTACCTCCACTCTACCAAGGTTACCAAATGATTAGGAGTCTTCCTGACGATTTCCGAACAACAGTACAAGCTATCTACAGATGGAGCAACAAGGATTTCGTTCCAGATAAGATCGAGGCCGAGTTGTTGCTAGAAGAAAATCGCCTCGGCGTAGTAAAAAAGGACTTGGAAGATGTAAGTACTTTTGCTTTTTCTGATGAGGTGAAACATAAGATAAAGAAGCAAAAGTCGAAATTTCAGCCTAAAAGTTTAGATGTTAATTCTAATTCGTATGTTAAATCTTCTAAGCAAGTTGTTAAAAGTTCTAATGTAGTAAGTAAGAGTAGAAAAATAGGGCCTTGCTATTTTTGTAATGCATATGGTCACCTGATTTCAAATTGTAAACTAAAGATAAATAGTGAAAGTAAGAAATTTAATAATCAAAATAAGAATTGTAAAGAAATATTTAATGTTGAGCAAAAAATAACTTTTTCTGAGCCGAACTGTAATTTGATAGAACTTGAGGCTAATAATTCAGACTTTAATTTTGATAAATCTAGCTGGGTTTTTGACACTGCAGCGACTGCACACTTCTGCAATAATAGGAATCTGTTTTTAACATTTGAACCAGTAAAAAATATGCAGATGTCGCTTGCTGTGGGTGAGAAAGATAGTCCAGTCGAGGGGAAAGGGATAGTTCATTTTTTTGTTAAAAGAAAGAATGGTATCTTTAATGAAATAATTTTAAAGGACGTTTTGTATAATCCTAAACTGCGTAGAAACCTTCTTTCTGGGGTAAAACTAGAAAAACAAGGTGTTAAGTTTATAGGTAATAATGCAAAAATTTTAGTGTATGATAAAAACTGGAATAACTTATTTTTTGCTCGCCGATATAATGACTTGTATTTTTTAAAACCCTCTAAGTATAAATGTAATGGGAACAGAAGACCGGTTAATGTAACAGCAAATCAGGTAGAAAAACATGACATTAATGAATTGTGGCATTCAAGACTGTGCCATGTAAATAATGAGTATATAGTTGCTACTAGTAAAAATAAAAGTGTTCGTGGCTTACCTGAGCTGTCTGGATTAACCGAAAACTGCATATCATGTAAACTTGCTAAATCTAGACGGGTATCTTTTAAACCTATTGGTAAAATAAGGTCAAAACAGGCCTTAGAGCTGTTGCATATGGATCTTTGTGGTCCCTTACCAGTAGCATCACATGGGGGCAATAGATATTTTCTTTCAATAATAGATGACTACTCTCGAAAAGTCACGGTTTTTACTTTGAAAAACAAGTCGGATGTTTTTCAGATTTTTGTTAGGTTTCAGAGAAGGGCTGAAAGATTTTTGAACAAAAAGGTAATTTCAGTCAGGACTGATCGTGGACTCGAGTTTTGTAGCGGTGAATTTCAGAATTTTCTGGAAGGTCTAGGTATAGGCCATGAAAAAACAAACTCTTATTCCCCCGAGATGAATGGAGTAGCCGAAAAATATAATTTAACAGCTTTGGACGGAATCAAAACTCTATTAAATGCAAGTGGGCTATGTCAAAAATTTTGGGCAGAGGCTTTGCTCTGTTTTTCTTACACCTGGAACAGGGTTTGCCGTAAAGGATGCAAGAAAACCCCATTTGAGTTGTATGGTGGAAAGAAACCTTCAGTTTCCTATCTAAAAAGGTTCGGCTGCTTAGCGTTTGTTGGTGTCCCTAAACAACTCAGAAAAAAAACTTGATATGCGAGCAAAACTAGGAATAATGTTGGGGTACGCTCAGAGCACTAAGGGGTATAGAATCTGGCTGATGGAGGAAAACAAGGTAGTAGAGACTATCAACGTAAGATTTGATGAAGGGAAAAAAGGAGTGGACTCTGGAAAGACTTTTACAGGACCAGTGAGAAATTATCTTTTGAAGGATTTCCCAGAAGATGGGGATATCTTTTCCGCGGTTGGTGACCGAGCTGATCATCCGGAAGCTGACAGCGAGAGAGATACCAGAACTGATGGTGCTGGTTCAGAAAGTCAAACTGTAGAGACACCTACTCTTAGGCCCTGTGTTTCAATTCCTTGGATACGTAAACCAGTTGAAAGGAAGGATAGGTCTCGAAAGGATATTTATTATTTTGTTGAGGGTAGCAATGCAAGGCTGAGGTCATTTAATGAGATACAGAAATACTGCAAAGATAACAATATAGAATATGACCAGAATTTATTTAACTTCAGCGGTAAGAACAGCTCATCAGGGAAAGTTGCAGACTTGCTGAATCTCCCATTGGAGGAAGAAGCAAACCTTGCTGAGGTCCGAATCCCAAAAACTTATAAAGAGGCCACCAGAACACCTGAGGCAGCGGATTGGGAAGATGCTATGGATAAAGAAATGCAGGTCATATATGACCGCAATGTCTGGAACCTTGTAGAGCCACCCAAGGAAGCTAAAGTTCTGGGATGTAGGTGGATCTATTCACTTAAGCGTAATGAGCAAAACGAAATAGTGAGATATAAGGCTCGTCTCGTTGCTCAGGGATTCAACCAGGTGAAAGGAGAAAATTATGACGAGGTGTTCAGTCCGGTTGTCAATTTTTCAATTATAAGACTATTCTTTGCAATTTTTGTTTGTCTATTCAAATGGTTTCATACACAGTTGGATGTGAATAATGCTTATCTATATGCTAGATTAGACGAAGTAATCTATATGCAACAACCAGAGGGTTATGTGAATGAGCCAATAAAGTGTGTAAATTAAACAAAGCATTGTACGGTCTTCATCAAAGTGGTCGCCAATGGTATTTTGAAATAGATGATGTACTGTCTAATTTAGGTTTTCAAAAAATTTTGAGGTGTAACTGTGTATATGTTTATCAATGTAGATTAATTCTTTTGTTATATGTAGATGATATAGTGATGTTTGGTAAGACCAAAAAGGACTTGGATAAAGGTATAACACTTTTACAAGGACATTTCGACTTGAAAGTACTAGGGAAAACCAAGAAACTATTAGGTATTGAGTTCGAAGAGACAAAGGAGAAACTTTACATTCACCAAAGTTCATACATAGAAAAATTATGTAAGCAGTATGAAAGGTTTAAATTTGCAGTAAGTTCTCTCCCAATTCCTAAGGGTCTTGTGTTATCCAAATTGGATTGTCCAAGTACCCCTGCAGAGATAAATGAAATGGCTAAATATCCATACAGAAATTTAATTGGTAGTCTAAGTTTTATCGCTGCTAGGACAAGACCAGACATAATGTATGCCGTCAATTTATTGTCCCAGTTTCAGTCCAATCCTGGAATTAAACATTGGAACAGTTTGCTAAAATTATTAGGTTACTTAAAATATACATATCACTATAAGTTGAAATTATCAAAAATAAGTCATTTAAATTTAACTTGTTATTCAGACTCGGACTATGCAGCCAATAGAGATGACCGGGTTTCTATAGGTGGATATATTTTGTTGGTGGATGAAACTCCTGTTTCTTGGAGAACTTTCAAACAAAAATGTATTAGTTTATCCACTATGGAAGCGGAATTTGTCACTCTAACTGAAGCAGCAAAAGAACTGATTTGGCTAAAGGATGTTTTAGAAAATGAGTCTTTAAAATTAGAATTAAAGGATTGTTTGCTGTTGTGTGACAATCAGGCTGCCATTTCTTTTTCAAACTCATCTTTGAGAATCATAAGACTAAACATATTCATGTTAGATACCTATTTATAAGAAACCTAGTATATGACAAATTTTTTGAATTAAAATATGTTCCGAGTAAATTTAATTTATCGGACCTATTTACAAAACCACAAGTTAAAGAAGCATTGAATAAATTTTGTAGTAAAATTTTTGATATGTAAAAAAATAAATTTTTTTAACAATTTTTTCCTTTTTGCAGCATTTGGTTTTATTGAGGTCAGACTGGATGATGGAGTAACGTTCCCCGCAGGATGGTGTGTGAACCGTGTTTCGGTTCCGTGGATGAGTACGAGCAGCCCTCAGTACCGTCTCGGAGAGGGTGAAAATGTAATTCGCCAGAGTGCTCATCTGGGGGATTCGGGCACAGTTAGCACATCATTCTAGCCAAATTGTCACAGGAGATGTTATTATTTTTGTTCGTAAGCCCCATTATGTGATTGGAAGCTCCTATAGGTCCACCATCTTCTAGTCTGCCTTCAATAAAGTTTTCAGCTGCAAAGTTTCTGAATTTTTGAGAATTTGTTTAAATTCTTTTCTCATGTATATTAGACTCTAGAAATATTTTTTTTATTGAGAAAGTGTTGTTCATGTTTATATTATGTTATTTATCTGTATATTTTTGTTAAGTGTGATATTCTGGAATGCTGACAAGGGGGCCGCTTGTTGTATGTCATGGTTAAATTATAAGCATAGTTTGACAAGTTGTCAATTACTTACATATGACATCCCAATGTTGTCAGCAGTCCAGTAATATAGTATTACTTGAACGGCAAGCGATGTGGGCGTTTCAAATGTGCCGCCATTAAAGAAATGTAAACAAACCCTTGAGAACGGGTAAAAGTTGAGTGGAGTTGAGAAACAGCTTTTGCTGATGGCAGCTGTTCATTGGAGATCCTATCGTAGCTTGTGACGTCACGATGCTATCTGGCCACTCAGGAGTTTCTCAATAGTTTACATCGCTTGTCGTGAAAGTGATGCAATATGTTAATTATATTAGTGTATAAATATAGATCGCTACTGCTGTGATATTGGTAGCAATTGAGTGTTTTCTCAGCGAGCAGCTGACTCTCTGCTGCACTCATGTCTTTGAGCAAGGTGCTCAGTTAAAATGTTTTTTATAACTTTTTCATTGTAAAAATGTCACTGTAAATTTCATCTTTTAAATCATCTTCAATAAATGTGATTGTTCTCGAAATTCTTGTCTTTGATAAAAGTTCTCCACACCCGTTATTCAATTTTTAGATCCACTGTTAATAACCCTGCTAATTAGTTAATTTTCACACTTTAAAATTGGAAGTGTAGAACTTAAGATAGAACGACAGAAGCCA
>BMAO01010079.1:126179-181383 GCA_019973975.1 Trichonephila clavata
TTACTTAATGCTATGAAGGGTAAGAGTGGAGTAATTGAATGTGCATTTGTGAAGTCAACTGAAACAGAAGCTTCATATTTTTCTACACCTCTACACTTAGGGGTAAGGTCTATTTTATACATTAATTTTCGTTTTGAATAATAATACATTTAACATTTTGTCCTTGCTGCTTAATGTTGAACCTTATCACGGCTATTAATTTTTTACAATTATATTCAAAAATAAAACAACTTTTTTCGTTTTTTAGCCTAATGGATTGGAGAAGAACTTGGGTCTTGGAAAACTTTCAGCTTATGAAAAAGATTTGGTCGAAAAAGCCATTCCTGAATTAAAAAATAACATCAAGAAGGGAGAAGATTTTGCTCACAAGAGTTAACTTTTTCATGAGATCAATGTGAAAACACTTGATAATTCAAGAAGTAATTCTATTTAGGGAAATCATGTACATAATCGATCTTTAAGATTTGATTGGAAGTAATGTACTATAAAGCTAGCAAAGACAATAAATAAGCCATTTCACATTAGTTTTATTAAAATGTTTACACCACAATTACATAACTAAAAAAAATATCAAGACAAAAGCTAGAGTGTCAGATTCACAAATGACACTAATTCCCTGAAGAAGTTTGAGCTAAATCTACAGTAATATAAAAAGATACATTCAAGTTTTTTGAAATAATGCCACTACTGCTTAAATAAATAAGTGGCATGGTATAACAGTAAGGAAAACCACAAATTAATACATACATGAAATAACATTGGACAGCACTAAAGATGTACGTAAATGGTATACGTATAACAAAATAGTTTGGAATAAATGAAATTATTACTTACTCCAAAATATTGGCATAAGACTTTGAACACATACACTTAAAAAAGGAAAATGGTTTTCCTTGGCTATACATTATAAAATACCACAGATTCAATTAAAGACTGAGCACAATGACTTTATGTATGGATAGTTGAATTTAATTGTCAATTTATATGTATTGCATAAATACTATTATCACAAAGTTTCGATTATAAATAAAATACAAAAATTCTTATTAGTATTTATTTCCTGTGCATTTTGAGGTATTAACATATATACACAGACATTTTAACAAAGTATTTACAAAGTTTCTTGGCTTAGTGGCAGTGATATTTTTACACATGAAAGTATATTTGAATAACTGAATGCTTAGCTTAATGGTGCATTACAAGACTGATGGCAAAAGCATGAAGAGATGGATTTATATCCCATATCCTTGAATGAATGTTTTATATATATACATTATGGAATAACATACATAAAATAGTTGAATACAAAATAGTCTTTATTCATTAAGCAAATAGTATCGAAATAACTTCCTTTTATTATTCAGTATGAAAGTTGACTTAATCACATAACATTAACTGCTAGTTGCTAATATGAGATTTCAGATTATTTCTTTTAAATTACATAATATGCTTGTGAGATGCTGAAGACCAGCTTATATTTAAAAAGATCGTTATGTAACTCAATAAGAAAAAGAATTGAATTTCTTTTTCAAAATCACTTCTGGAAACTGAGTTATTTAGTTTTATATAAGGTAAGCCTGTTATTTTTAAATTCATTCAATTACACAATATACAATTTGATTTCATTCTTGATTTCCTAACTACTAAAAGTCAAATTCAACAACCAATTCAAAAACAAACAATAAAATATTTTTGTGCAAAATTTAAATATTGATTTATCTCAACAATGTCAAAACATTTAAATCAAAACTGTAATCACAACGAAGTAAAATTTTTCAAAAATTTAGTAGTTGTAATTTTTAAATGTTCAATTCCTAATGATCAATATCCAATTTTATTGTAGATCTTGCATATCTGTTGTGATGATAGATCTAATTTCTGTATAAATAACGAAGAAAATGTTATAAAAAAAATCTTGATTAATATCTCCAATTGTCATTAACTTTTTTTACACAAACTCGTTGAAAGTAAACAAATCACATAATTTTACTTGAATGCAATCAATATTTTTAGAGCACTATTATAAAAATACTCTCCATCTTTTTAAAATTCATAATAGTCTTATACAGTTAAAATCTTGTAGCAGGAATACTGAACAAAGACAATGTAATGAATATACACAGAGACAACACACAAACTATAACACTACATTTCACAGCAATATCAGGATTGCAAGGAAAGAAGAAAACAAAAAAGTATTTTATTAAAAAAATAGTCACATTGCAGTCTTTAAAATTGTTCATGTTGGTGCTCAAATCACATTACACAAAACTAGAAGCAGTTTTCATATGAGCATTGCTTTTAACACATAATAGCAGATCATTGAAAAAACCTTCAACATTTAAGGCTGTCTTCATTTAAATAAGAGTTTTGCAGATTAAAAATGTTTACATTAGCTTTACAATTCTTTATAGCATATTTTAAGTAACGACATAGAAAAATGTTTTACACTTCTAATACTGGTCCCCCCCCTTCCAAATATACAAGGGGTGATCAAATGAAAAGGTACGAAACGACATAAAAATGAAACAGTTAAATATTTGTATATTCCGCCAAGGGAGAATGCAGCGAGACATCTCGGGATGCCATTGGAGACTCTGACTGGGATCGGATCATGCGCAGGAGAGAGCAAAGGCTCTTATAAAAAGCGGCGTCCAAATGATGCGAGCACAGAAAAAGCATTAACTCCGATGTGTACTGTGAGACACTCTGACGCCTACGCAGGTCCATCAAGAACAAAAGACCGGGGCTGCTCACGGAGGGTGTGGTTCTGCTCCATGATAACGCGCATCCACACATCTCCAGAGTCACACAAATGGAACTAGACAAGTTCCAATGCGAGACGTTGGACCATCCATCCTACAGTCCGGACATGTCACCCTGCGATTTCCATGTGTTTGGTCCACTGAAGAAAGGACAGCGCTTCAACTCGGACGATGTACTCAAGGACACTGTGAAGGACTGGGTCTCGTCACAGCCACAGAAATTCTGGGAACAAGGAATCCTGCAGCTTGTTCATCAGTGGGATCGTTGTGCTCAGGCCTATGGTGTATATTTTGAATAAAGTTATATTTGTACCCACCGTGTCGTTTCGTACCTTTTCATTTGATCACCCCTTGTAGTTTGAGAAAAATGAAGACAACCTTAAGAGACAAGAGTGCATTACTCTCTTGTTTACAGACACAAGATATAAATTAACATGAATTTCATATGGAAGTTTTTTCGGTGAACACAATTTCTTTCATTTGACAAATGGCCTTTATCCTGGTAGAGGCATCACAGAAGTAAAAAAGAATCCATTTGGCTCGTTACAATTAAAAAATCGATTTTTCTTATTCCCACTGGTGAGATGATGGTGGCAGTTCAGATGGGTGAGCAACAGTTGAGCTAAAAATAAGTACAAAAGTTTTATTACATAAACATTCTTAATTGAATGTAATCAGCGGAACATTTTTTAAAGTATATTATACATAGATGCAAGCATTACTATTAACAGAAGCATAAGTAAAAAGTACAATAATCTAAATTAAGTGAAGGGAAAAAAAAATTTTTTTAAATAAACGATAGTGAAAATAGACATTTGTATAAGTACCCGGAAATAAATATAGTAGTTGAATATAACAGTAAACATATATATTATACATATTCAAGAAAATGTTAACTTTTTTTATGAATATTTATTTTATAAAAAATCTTTTCATATTAAATTACCTAGTAAAACTGGTAAAGGCTGCAGACTGTGGGTTGATGCACAAAGGAACGCGAGAAGATCTCTGACAGTGTTCCGATATAAATCGATGCAGCTCCGCTACACAGAAAGGAAATAAGATTTTAACATTAGGCAATCAAATCAATACAATTTTAAAAAACAGATATAATAAGTATCTTCAAATGAGCAAACTTATTTGTAACTGAAATTGTTTTTAAAATTGACAAAAAGGAAAGAAAATTAGAACAGTCCTGAAATATTTCCAAATTTTAGTTTTTGAAACACTGAATAATCTATTGTAACTTTCCAGAATTGATTGCAACTAAAAACATACAATCAAATTTTACTTTATGTAATTAATTTTGAGTACTGCTTATGATACTCATTAATAATGTATTGGTTGTGTATGTAATGTGTTACATAAAGACATTTAAAAAAATTTATAAGCCAAAAGAATATTACTTTAGAAAAATGGAAGATTCCAACTACAAAATTTTACAAATATGAATATATTTTACAAAATATTACAAATTTTCTTAAATGTCTGCTAACCATCTGAAATTGATGTTGCCAGCAGAAGTATTGCAATGAATTACTATGCTGCCTCACTTAACAGAACATTTTAAATATGTTCTAGTAGATTCTACTTATTTAATTTTTGATACTTCATAGAGCTCTGAGGTTTTAAGAAGTATTCATAAATCTTAAATAAAGTTTTAAAAGATACTAAGCATAATTTTGCTACCAAGAGAATCAGACATTTAATTAAATTAATATCTTTTCTTACATTGGGGTCACAAATACTTATAAAACATTTACTTTAGGAAAAAGATTAATAAATTTTTATAAAAATCTGATTATCTTTTTGCTCACTCCTTGCATGAGAAGTGAGATATCTGGTTTGTTATTCTTAGTATTCACACAAGGTATTTGTTTTTAAAATGTTATGTAGGTTCTCCCCATAAATTTAGATTGTATATTTTTACCTATTTTATATAAAGTTAACAATAATTGAATACCTTTAACTTGATTCACAGATGTTAGATTCCTTTCAAACGAATCATCAAAACGTTGGTGGGCAATAGGTTCAAAATCATCAGTGTAAAGACGAACACCAGCAGTTGTGTAGCAGCAACTACACATACAGGAATGATATCTTAAGCGTCCTTCATCAAGATAGGCATGACTAAGTGCATCTTGGGCAGTGGTTCTGTTATCCTGTTAAAGTACAATGTTTTAATTAAATCCCATAATTGCTAATTTAAAAAATCACTCATTTTTTATTCTTTCATAGCCTTAAAATGACATAAGCAAAATGTGCATTAATATAAAAAACAATTTGAATTACTGTCAGCTTAAAGTAAATCAGGAAGGATATAAATATCATCTCGTAACATTACAGATTATAAAACTTTTTCTCAGACAATGCTTTTGAATATTTACCTATATTATGATTAATATACTTTTGAAGTTGACGATTTGGTATGAAATCAATTAGTACTTAGTGAAAATGTGCATTCAAGCTTATGTAAATCATCACAAAAACAACATTTAACAAATAGAAAGAAATACCAAAATAAATAAAATACACATTAAATTACTTTAAGGGGTCTGAGGGGTGTTAACAATTTTTTTTTTTTCGAATTTTCGAAAAAAATATATTTTGTTCTTCATTTTTTTCTGAACATTTTGATACTAACCACGTGACAATACTCTAAAAACTTCGAAAGTTATTCAAAAAATTGCAAACAGCAATTTAGTCATAACAACTTTTAAATGGACACATGCCACGCCCATTTATTTTTAAATTTATGCATACCTTTCATTTTTCTGTTTTTAATAAGCCTCATGAAATATTTTAAGCGCTTGAGTTGATCAGAAGGAAGCCTGCAACTCAACACATTCATTCTGTTTGTTGTTTACTTTAGCACGTTTTTTTAAAACGCTTATCTAAAGCGAAGATATTTGTTGTTTTATTCTGAAAATACGTTGGGCAATGCCCCAAGAAAAGGTTTAGAGGAAATAAATATTTAAAGGTAAGTGACTCACATGTTACAGATATGAAAGATACGAGGAAGTGTGTAGAAATGAAAAGTACAAGTAAGTGTGCCGAAATGAAAAATGCTTCTAGTAAAAAAATTTTAGGAATTCAGACTTCATTAAAGTCAAATCTTGTTAAGGTAAGTGAAAACTTCAAAGAATATCGTATTTTTGATTTTATTTAAACCTTTAGCTCTATTTTGTCAGTATCATGCTGTTTAAAATGTCATAAACCATTAACAATTAATGAAAAATCCACTCGTGGTTTATGTTCGAATTTTGAAATACATTGTAAAAACTGTGGGAGTATTTGTACTTTTTCAAGCTGTGAAAACATTGGGAATAAAAATAATCCAGAAATTAACAGAAGATCTATTTTAGCAATGGGATGCATAGGTCAAGGTTTAGAGTCATTAAAAACCTTTTGTTCTGTAATGAGTCTTCCTAATCCTGTTGGAACAAAAATCATATGATGTTATTAATAATAAACTTTCACTTGTTATGAAGGAAGTCGCCGAAGAAAGCATGAACAGGGCAGCTGTCGAAGAAAATTCTTCGTTACCTGATAACATTTTAACGGTAAGTGGGATGAACTAAATTTATTCTCTTAAAATAAGTAATACTAAAAAAGAACTCACTGGATTAAACTGAAGCATCTTGGTCAAAAGATGCACAGCTTCAGATGAAGCATGAGATGACAATAAATATAATTTACAAAGTGAAGCCATTTTGTGTGGGCTACCATTGATATGTTTAATAGCACCTTCACATGCATATTTCATGTCTGCTCGAGTTGGAGTGCCAAGGAGATCAGTTATTAATTCAAGCTACAAAGTAAAAAAAATATTAAACACATTGACATACATAAATATTCATTTTTACAATAAATATGCATGTATATATATATTAAACTGTATATTCAGAGTATATGCTGCAATTAGGGAGAAAAATATTTCTAATATGCATAATGGATTTTTACATATTAAATAATGTAATTGATTTTATATTATATATAAATATGTAAAAACTGCAATTATAAAAATATTTACAATTATACTTACTCTAAAAATAATTAATTCAAAAAGGATTAGTGGGTTTATTTAAATAGGATTAATGCCTAATTTACATAAAATGAAAGAAATGATGGTTTAGAGACATTAATCTTTCCTAAGCAGTTTTAACAAATTTGTCTAACACTTATTAATCCGTAAATTTTAAAGGTGTAAAAAAAAAAAGATTTACAAATAAATGTTACAATTGCATAAAAAATTTGTAATTTATGTACTCTATAGTAAAAAGTTATTTATATAAAATCTTCCATCACAAAATTTCAAAAAAATATTGATGCAAAAAAATTTATTACACCCAATCTAATATCACATCAAACGAATACCATTTATAACTCAAAAATCCAAAATAAGTACATTTGCTTATAGCCCACGACGGCCAGACCTTCGTTATTTTATAAAAGCTGAAAGTTTTTCTACGGATGTCACCAACACAGGTAAGAACGATCAGCGAGTTTGGATTGTGGTTACTTGGGCAGATAACAGGTAGTAAAGGTGCATAAAATAGTACCTCACTTTCTATAAAATATAAAGATCAATTTTTTTATATTTTCTTCGGAATAACATTAGAAATCACATCATCCATTGCCGGACACTTAGTATGGTTAGAACTCCCTGCCAGACACCCCTGAACTTTAAAAAAATAAAATAAACTTTCGTTATAGTATAAAAGCTGAATTTTATATATGTTACTTGGAGGCCTATAAAAAAAATGTTACCCCAAAAGCCAGACAGTTTTAATGGTTTTTACATCTAGCCAGACACATTCAAAGTCCGCTGCAGCGAGTACAACGCAACAGCAATTCAAGCCGGTGTGAGTGAGATAGTGTTTAGTCTATTGCGATCGCTCACCGCGGATTTATAAGGTATTATGTATTGAACTGTTATGACTTCAACATACGTTTTGTTATTGGTATTTGTACAGTTTTTTGTGTGAAATGAAAGTGTGTAACGAAGGTCAAAAAGACACAATAGTGCTCACTCTATTAACCACGTGAACACTAGCCATTCGGCCTGCCGACTAGTTGGTGAAAGCAGATTTAAATAGCCACGCGCACAAACATTTCGTTATAGTTGATTACTCGACAGTTGGATGTATTGTAATTGTGCTCAGTTTTGAGTGTAAAAGAGAGTTGGAATAAAAAATGACGAATAAATGTTGATCTGAGCTAACCACCGTAGTTTTTCTTTGAAAGCAGATTATAAGTGTAGTTTTAGTAAAAAGGGTTATCATGGGGGGAAGATACATTAATTTGTTTCGTTTGTAATAAAAGTGATGGTAAAATAATATTGTTCTCAGAGGAAACTTTAAGAAAATTTCGAACTAATTTGAAAATCAGAAAAAAGTATAACCTAAAATACAAATACATTATTTTGCCTGACGAATATATTGGCAATGGTTATCACCGGGAATGCTATAAGGCATTTACAGGAGTTATGAAAAAGTACTTAACTTCTAAACCTGTAAATTCTACAAAAAACAGTGAAAAACAAAAATCAGTCAGTGTATCTACATACAATAGTTCTCCAACCACGCCGTTGATACCTGAGTTGACCGCAGAACCATCTTGTTTACAGTCTTTAACAACAGAATCTTCAATATATATATATATATATATATAACATCCCAGTCAAGTTTAATTTCCGATTCTATAGAATCAAAACCTACAACTTTTCAAGGAAATCGTCATTTACAGAATTTACCTACAGAATCTTCATCAATATTGCAACCAAGTTTAATTTTTGATTCAATTAAACTCCAATCTACAACTTCTCAAGAAAATATTGAAATTTTTGAACCAGATGTTAGTGATAATAATGATTAAACTGAGGATCCAAATATTCTGAACGAAAATGATGCTAGTACTAATAATTATCAAATTGTTTGTGTGTTTTGTAACAGGAAACATAAAAAATTACGCTCAAAAATGCTTCCACTTCATAAAGCTGAACTTTGGTCTTTAATATATGTTTTCGGTTCCAAGTTTTTAAAAAGTTGATCCCAGATTTCTTATATTAAAATAATGATCCCAGATCTCAGACTATAAACAACTACCAATGTTTAGTTCTTTCGAAAGAATTTAGTATTTGAAGGTTCGTGATTTATTGTTATCTGGATTTTTGTGTTTATATTTTGAGAATGTGGGGAAAGAGATCGAAGCAGTGTCGGATTAAACGACATGGAGGCCCTATATACAGTCGAGTTCTCAGGCCCCTTAGCCTGTTTTTGGAGCTCTAACAGAAAACTGAACACGCTTTTGTGGGCTCCTAAAAAGCACGGGGCCCATAGGCAATTGCCTACTTCTCCTAACGAGTAATCCGGCACTGGATTGAAGTATTTTGTAAATTTAGCATTTGTTTTATTTCAGTCAGTATGACAGAAATAGCGAAATATTTAAGTGAGATTGAAATTTCTCTAAATTGATGAATGAATAAAATAGTGAAATATATGAAAGTAATTTTTCGAAAAAAACTGTAGAGCAGCGTTTCTCAAACTGTGGGATGCACCTCCCCCCAAGGGGGAAGCGTGATAACCCTACGAGGGGGGCCCGAGCATATGGAAAATAGAAGATTTAAAAAAGTTTACTGACATGAAGTAAAGCAAAATACTTTCTGACATAAAAAAACACACATTACATTGCTATAATTTATACATATCTGGCGATATTACGTCATCGAAAATAAAAGCTCCTAGCTACAGGGCATGTGTAAGCAAAAAAGTCGTAAAATGTTATCAATGGTCTTTTACCATTGATAACATTTTACCAGCTATTTTACGTTTATAAAATAGTATGCCACTGGCTTAAAACGATATAAGTTTTCCGTGTGAGTTCTGAATCTCAGGAAACGCAATAAGAAAAGTTTAAAAGCTGGTAAAATTACTCAAAATAATGAGAAGATAAGGAGTGGTGTAATCTTTGAATGTAGGAAAAACTTCTCATTCAAAGCGGATCCACAGAAAGATCGTTTGAAGTGAAATACAGATAACACTTAGGATGGAAAAAATCCATTCAGAATGTTATTTGCCTGTAAATGACAATAACCCCTTCGTCTATTGATTGATTGACTGTAATAAACATCGCACTAAGAAGCTACAGGAAGGCTTGGCCCTTAGTCAGAATTTTTTTCAGAGATGGTCCAGCGAAAGAGAATATTATATTTTGTTTATACCGGTTCTCTTTTATTTCTGTAACAACCAAAAGACTGGATGTGCATTTATGGTGAGCAAGGGCTTGATAACTGCTACCCGTTTCGAGAAAAGCTAGGACCATAAGCGCCAGAAGTCTTCCGTCATCCTCCAGTCTATAATTTTTTTTTTTAAGGAGTATCAATGAGTTTTCAACGTTGGTCCTCTGGGGGAAGGGGGAGGGGGTGCGTAAAAGTAGAATTTCGGTACATTGGACAAAAGCAGGATCGGGAAAAGCACGATCAAGATTTATGGCAGGCTTAAGGACGAACTAAAAGAATGGGACCGAATGACCCTGAGAAAAATACCCCTTTTCGAAGAAAACTGAGGAAATTTTGCGTCCTGAACAGCATGGCCATATTATACATAGAACAAGATGTTTTGGACCAAATAGATACTGCAAAAATAATCGATGAATTTGCCCAAGATAAATCAAGACGTAAAGTTGAATAGTAAAATTTTAAGCTTTTAAATAAGGTTTTTTTTAATTCTTTAAGGGGTCTCAGAGGTGTTAACCTTTTTTTTTCGAATTTTCGAAAAAAATATATCTTGTTCTTCATTTTTTTCTGAACATTTTGATACTAACCACGTGACAATACTCCAAAAACTTCGAAAGTTATTCAAAAAATTGCAAACAGCAATTTAGTCATAACTTTTAAATGGACACATGCCACGCCCATTTATTTTTGATTTATGCATACCTTTCATTTTTCTGTTTTTAATAAGCGTCATGAAATATTTTAAGCGCTTGAGTTGATCAGAAGGAAGCCTGCAACTCAACACATTCATTCTGCTGTGTTTTGATTCTGTTGTGTTTACTTTAGCACACGTTTTTTTAAAACACTTATCTAAATCGAAGATATTTATTGTTTTATTCTGAAAAAATCATTGGGCAATCGCCCCAAGAAAAGATTTAGAGGAAATAAATATTTAAAGGTAAGTGACTCACATGTTACAGATATGAAAGATACGAGGAAGTGTGTAGAAATGAAAAGTACAAGTAAGTGTGCCGAAATGAAAAATGCTTCTAGTAAAAAACTTTCAGGAATTCAGACTTCATTAAAGTCAAATCTTGTTAAGGTAAGTGAAAACTTCAAAGAATATCGTATTTTTGATTTTATTTCAACCTTTAGCTCTATTTTGTCAGTATCATGCTGTTTAAAATGTCATAAACCATTAACAATTAATGAAAAATCCACTCGTGGTTTATGTTCGAATTTTGAAATACATTGTAAAAACTGTGGGAGTATTTGTACTTTTTCAAGCTGTGAAAACATTAGGAATAAAAATAATGCTCCAGAAATTAACAGAAGATCTATTTTAGCAATGAGATGCATAGGTCAAGGTTTAGAGTCATTAAAAACCTTTTGTTCTGTAATGAGTCTTCCTAATCCTGTTGAACAAAAATCATATGATGTTATTAATAATAAACTTTCACTTGTTATGAAGGAAGTCGCCGAAGAAAGCATGAACAGGGCAGCTGTCGAAGAAAATTCTTCGTTACCTGATAACATTTTAACGGGAAGTGGTGATGGGACCTGGAAGACGAGAGGACATTCATCGTTGATTGGGGTATGTACTCTAATGGGGCCGAAACAGGTAAGGTTTTGGATAGAGAAGTGTCCTCATTTTGCAAATGAAGCGACAGTTATAAAGGGGTAAAGTTTGGTATCAAGTACAATAAATGGCAAAGAGCGCATAAGATTTCACGTAGAAAAAATTATTCTGGCTCTGCTGGTAAGATGGAGGTTGACGGGATGTTGAGGATTTTTAATCGATCAGAAAAGCTTCACAACCTGAAATATTCGAACTACATAGGAGATGGCGACACAAAAACATTCAATGCCCTTTCTGAAAACAATCCATACGGCGATGACCATCTTATTCAGAAAATAGAATGTGTAGGCCATGTGCAAAAGAGAATGGGTACAAGACTTAGGAAGCTTAAATTAGTATATGGTAAGAAGAAATTATCTGATGGTAAAACTATAGGCGGTAAAGGTAGGTTAACTGATAGTTTAATTGATAAGCTTGCGCATTACTATGGTAATGCTATTCGATGCAATTCTACTAGTGTAAAGGAAATGCGGAAAGCCATTTGGGGTCATTCTTGCAGCACCGATGCACTGATTTTGTCCTACAAATCCAAATACATAGTGTAAGTATAATGCCGCAATTAATAATAATTTACAAAATTATAAACACAAACCCTCAGTTCCGAAAGCTGTTCGAGATGTAATTAAGCCTGTATTTGCAGACTTATCTCATCTGGCACTCCTGAAGAAATGCTTAGGAGGTAAGACACATAATCCTAATGAAAGTTTAAATTCATTAATCTGGAAGTTTTGTCCGAAGACGATTGATTCTAGCCTTCAGATTGCAGAGATTGCTGCAAATCTAGCAACCAGCATTTTTAATGATGGAAATCAAATACTTATTACTATTTTAGAGAAATTTGGCTTAAAAATTAACAAAAATGTTTGTGTGTCCCTAACTGAACGTGACAATTGTCGAATCTTTACGTCAAGAAAGAGGAGCTCAACGTCATCGTTTGAATCTCGCAGAGCCAAAAAAATTCAAAAGAATAAAGAAATTGAGCTGTTTGAGCAACAGGAAGGCATATCGTATGATCCTGGAGCATTTTAGCATGTAAGTTTTAAAATTTATTTTCTCAAATTCAATTTAAAACTTTAAAACCTTTTTTCTCAGTTTGTGTTTTTTTCACTTACGCGCATTGCGTTTCAAAAACTATCATACTTTGATGCATAAAACTTCACAGAATTATAAACTCTATCATAATCTTTAAATCCTAGCTATTTATAGTATTACATATTTGTAATTTTTTGAAAAATTTCAAAAAAATCAAATTTTTTGAAATTTTTTTTAAAAATGTACTTTTTTTATTTTTTAAAAATATTATTTTTTATTCTTTTTATATCTAATCGCTACCATCTAATAAGGATATATTGGACTTTATAAATCAACTTATTGCTAGTAATTAGAATTATTATTTCAGAAAATATCATGCGCGTCGTAAAACTTACTATTTGTTTCTTACAAAAAATTTCTTATATTTATGTGCTTATTATTTTTAAAATTATGATTATATTTTAGACATTTTATACTTTTTTGAAACTTTATTCCTTTATAAAAAATGTGTAAAAGAATCAAATTATTTCATTTTAACCTCAAAGAATTATTTCTAGTCGAAAATTGTTCATATTTTGTGCTCTCGAAACATTTTTAACACCCCTGAGAATCCTTAAAATAAAGTTTAATTCTTTTTTTAGCCGTTAATTTTTTTTAGCTATACATTTTATTTTGAGAATTTAAGGTCAGCGAATTTTTTCACTATTTAAGTTTTTTGACTTTTCAGCCCAGGGAGCCCAAACCTTTTACCGCCAGGGGCCTCGAACTAGTTTAATCCGCCCCTGAGTCCATAATGGTCATGTGAAAACGCCAAAGCACATCATGTTAGGTATGACTTTAAAGAGCTTAACAAGCAGTAGGAAAATTATTGACATTATTAATCGATACGGTCATTGTATCAGTTATCAGGGCATCGAGGAACTTGAAACTGAAACAACGTATACTTCTTTTGAACAATCCAGTTTATACCCAGAAACGATAAAAAAAAAAATCCTCAACTTTTTACTGGTGTGTCATATGACAATTTCGACCGTTTTGTGGGAACTGCAAACGGAAAGGATACTTTACATGATACGGTGGGTATTATTTACCAGAACATCGAGGCCAATACAACCGAAGAATCTGAGATGCCCAAAGAACTTAACATGTCCGAAGCGCTGATTACAAATAATGAAAATAATTTACCATGTACAACAAAAAAAAAGAACTTTTGAAGCTATATCTACAGAAGAGATTCCGTACCCTAAAAAACCAAAAATGACGAGTGAACTGCAATCAACCATTGATGATACAGAAATTATACCCTCAACAAACTCGCAATTATACACGGAAATTGACAATATATGGATGATTAGTCACGTTATACAGTTACCTGACGTTCCTATGTGGGTTGGTTTCAATAGTCGGATTTATAAGAATGATAGCCCGCAGCAACTTATTTCTTATTTAACCCCAATCAATGCATCACCAACCAGTACATCTATAGTTCTAGAAACTATGGAACAAAGTAAAAAAATAGCTGAAGATTTACATCAACGTTGCATCCAGGTTACGTACGATCTTGCGATAGCAAAAGTAGCGTTTCAAATACAAGCTACGGAAAAACCTAAATTTGATAATTTATTTATACATCTAGGGCCGTTCCACATTATGATGGCTTATTTTAAAGCAATCGGTAAAGTAATTAGTGACTGTGGGTAAACAAATGTTATGGTTGAGAGTAGTTTGCTGGCAAGCGGTTCTGTGAATGGTTTTCTTGACGGAAAGCACTTCAACCGCTGCAAAAGATTGCATCCTCTAGTAGCATTGGGATTAGAAGTTCTAAATTTTAAATCATTTTTACAACATGATAATATAACATTAACAGATGATATGATAGAGGAAGTGAAAAGACTACAAAACTGTGAAATATCGTCATTTCATATTGAAAATGAAGATCTAAAAGAATTGATGAATAATTACAATATTTTCAAGCAACGATGTTTCAATGGTGAGCATGGTAAAACTTTACAATTTTACTTAATTTACATCAACCTTATACATCATTACTTGGACCTGTCACGGAGCATTCGCACTGGGGATTTTGAACTTTTCATATCAACGTTGCCTAAAATTAAAATTTATTTTTTATATGCAACCAACAAAATTATGCCCGGTGGACCGTAAAATATTATGATAATTTGCTGAAAGTTACAGAAACCCATCCTGACTTATACGAAGGATTTAAACAAGGTTGCTTTGGTATCAAACGGACCAATAAACCATTTTCTAGACAACCGATTGACCTGGTATTAGAGCAAACTATAAATGCAGACGCTGCTAGAAGGCTCACAGGTGTTATACACTTCACTAATTCAATTTCGGAACGTCAACGGTGGGCTCATAATCATGATGTTAGGTCTACGATTATAAGTCAAGTTTATCTAGAACTAGGACTGCAAACTCATCAAGATGTTTCAACAGACTTAAATCTCCATAATATCCGGAAAAATACCAAACAATTGAGACAATTTATCGCTACCTTCGATCGATTTATTAATCCCTTCAGCTCAGAAGTGCCTAAAGACCAACTGATAAATATTTCATCTAGAAAATCCGCATCACCACCAGTAGAGGCATTCCTTCTAAATATTGAAAAAAATGGAGATTATCATCGTAAAACATTTTTTCCCGAATGTTTATCAGATATCAACAGATTTGAAAAAGCTATAAAAAATATCCATTGACAATTTCTCCAAAGATTTTGAGAAAAAGAAGAAAGTTCAAGTAGGTGGTAAACTTCAAGAAGTTAAAATCCAAAGAGATTTATTTGGACGTATGCTGGGTATCTCTATGGATTACAATGTAGACATTTCAAAGATTTGTCTTATCCAATTACCTCAGTACCATTGTCCATGTGCCATTTGGATGGCACTATTTGTAAGATCGATAAATCTGCTTTAATAAAATGCCTAGATAAGAGGTCCAGCATGAGCAACCACATCATACAGGTGTTCTAATAATTGATGGTTTTTTCCTATTGCATACAATGAAAAATGTTCCAAAAACATTTGGAAATATTTCAAAAAAATTGTTGCAAATGGTCACTCAATTACAAGCATCGAGAATTGATGTGATCTTTGATCAATACTTTAAACCCTCTATCAAAGATTACTAGCATACCCAACGGTAAGAATCTGCGCAATTAAAGTACACCATAACTGGGCCTGAGCAAATTCGATCAAGTGACTTCGCAAAAGAGCTGAAAAATTTTAATTTTAAAGAAGCTCTGGTTGATTTTTTTATTTCACATTGGGCTACTGATGAAGTGGTGCCCTTTATTGGCAATAAAATTATACACATAAATTTCAGAAAATGCCATTCTTTCACTGTTAATGAATCCAACAAAGTTGTCTCAAGATGGGTTGAAGAGTTGTCATGCCCAGCACATGAGGAAGCAGATGCAAAGATAGTATACCATGCATGTAACATCAACTATCCGGCAGAATTAGTAATCAGAAGTATTGATACTGATATTGCTGCAATAATGCTTGGTAACATGCACCACCTTAAAAATGATTCGGTTGTTTAATGCTTACGGGTACAGGAAATAATTTAAGGTATGTGGACCTAACCAAAATACACGCAGAGTTGGGACAGTTAATTTGTCAGAGCTTACCTGGATATCATGCCATCACAGGATGTGATTTTAATCCTGCATTCTTCAGGGAAAAAAATTAAAGCCTTACAAAATATTAAAAAAATTTCCAGAGTACCAGGAAGCTTTCAAGAACTTCGGTAAGAGAGAATTAATTGAAAATACAGATGAACAACAAAACTTCTTTAATATTATTCAGAGATTTATATGCAATGTATACAATACCGGTAATGCGTGAGTGAGTGATTTTGGGTTTATTGGCGCAAGAGCCGATTTCGGCTATACTGCGCCAAACATTTGTTTTAATATCTGTGGTCTAGACGGGAAGAGAAAGAAAGAATGAATTGAATGACAAGAAAGAGGGTCGAAAATAGAGAAAGATCACTAGGGTACCCCGGGTTCGTGAAGCCCATGTTTAAAAAAAACAGTAAACCCCGTGGGAAAAGATCACTAGGGCACCTCGGGATTGTGACACCCGTACTCACCTAAAGAAGGCGAGTCCCCTGAGGGGAATACCGGTAATGCAATTAATGTTGATGCCGCTCGACTTCAAATGTTCATCGACTCGTATAGTCTCTGATGTAAAAGAAGCTTTTGACCGAAAGAAGTTGCGAAAGTTTGACGCTAGCAATCTACCACCTTGCAAAAACGAGCTATTGCAGCAGTTTCTGCGAGCAAACTATATATGTACCATTTGGAACAATGCTCATCTGAAAACTCCAACCACATATCAACCAGCCAATAATGGCTGGATATTGGAAAATAATGAATACCACTTTAAATTACCACTTTAAGGGGATCAACTACCAAGTTATGTGAGTGATTCCCTCAAAACTCAATCAGGTATGTAATTATTATGTCAAATTATTGTACATAATTTTTTAATTATTCATAATTGTATAAACTTGCTTAATTTTTATAAGAAACTGATGGAGAAGGCGATATTGATGACAATCAAACAACGGACTGGAGTAGTAGTGACAAAGATGGAAATATCGACGGCAATTATGAAAGTTTTAGAAGTGATTAAATATTTTTTTACATGTAATAATACTTTTTTGTATTTAGTAATAATAAAATAAAATAATGGCAGTTATAGAGACTGCCAATAGAAGTGAAAACTTAGAACTTTTAGTATTAAAATTTGAAATTTCATAATGTTTGAATTAAAATTATCAACATCAATCTGGTTTTCACATCTATTGACACTCCAAGCAACAACTAAATGCATGTTTATATGGTTTTTATTATTCAAATATATTACGGGCTGTACAAGATCATGACAAAATATAAATACAATTCAATTGAAATAACAATTAATATACAATCATATAATTTATGGATAGTATTTATATATACTTAAATTTCAATGCACTTGATTTTTAACTTTATTTTAATTGTTTGCATCATTAATTTCAACAATACTTAAGACTTTTTATACTTTCAATTATTTTATTTTGTTCTAAAAAAGATACAATAGGCTTATAGTAACTAAAGTAAGAAAGGAAAATGTTTGATTCAAATTTATCTAAGTATCGCTTAAAAACCGCATCGATCGTCGTTTTATATTTTGTAAAATGTGTATCTGAATTTTCGATCATTAGACATATTTAAATTAAGTGTTTTATTTAGAAATTCAATTAGTGGTAGATTTTTATCATCTGCAAAGTTAATATTGAAATCTCCACTTAAAATCATCAGTACATTGTCATATATTTTTCGCCAAATCTTTTTTCGAGTATTTCAGAACCTTTTTTTTTTGTATAAATCATCAAATTTTCGAATAAAAATTGTTGTATCTGTCTCATACATTTTCCAGGTGAAATATAAACGGCAACCATTAATATGTATTGCCCATTCTCGGAATCGCAACGAGCGATGCACAGTATATACACGTTGAACTTTTCACTAAATCCATTCAACTTCACTTACAAGATATACACAGCACTATACGTCAGCTGTATAGCTACAGATATACTGCTATTAAGTATGTCGGTGACGCGAACGCTCGAGATTTCACCCATCCAAAAAGTGTCTAAGGAGAACAGCACACTGCGCGTGCGCCAGTCAGAGCATGTCGGTGACGCGAACCCATAAGATTTTCCCCTATCAATAAGTGCCCAATGCCGCTAAAGAAGATTTCACTTCAATAATGTTTAAAATATAAGATGCTTATGAACGTAATAAAATTATTTTTTCATTGGATTGCTTAAGCGATCGCAATAGACTAAACACTATCTCACTCAAACCGGCTTGAATTGCTGTTGCGTTGTACTTGCTACAGCGGACTTTGAATGTGTCTGGCTAGATGTAAAAACCATTAAAACTATCTGGCTTTTGGGGTAACATTTTTTATAGGCCTCCAAGTAACATATATAAAATTCAGCTTTTATACTATAACGAAAGTTTATTTTATTTTTTTAAAGTTCAGGGGTGTCTGGCAGGGAGTTCTAACCATACTAAGTGTCCGGCAATGGATGACGTGATTTCTAATGTTATTCCGAAGAAAATATTAAAAAAATTGAGCTTTATACTTTATAGAAAGTGAGGTACTATTTTATACACCTTTACTACCTGTTACCTGCCCAAGTAACCACAATCTGAACTCCATACTCGCTGATCGTTCTTACCTGTGTTGGTGACATCCACAGAGAAACTTTCAGCTTTTATAAAATAACGAAGGTCTGACAGTCGTGGGCTCTTGCTCTATTAGCACAAGTTAAGATTCACTAAAATATAATTTTTGGTGCATGGAAATAAAATGACAGTATAACTTCGAATATTTTGACCAATTCAAACCAAAAAATGAATCGTAATTAATAAAAAAGAAAATCAAATCTTTCCCCATTTAATCTACTACTTTACCAAAATGTTTTTGTGCCATTGTCATAAAAAACAATGGTTGGTCCAAAAGCCATCTAAGCACAAGTGTCTAATCATTGCTACCTTAAAGCCTCTTTCAGTGGTACAAAGAGATTAAAATCACATGCAGACAATTCAGGACTGTATAGTTCACAATGAAATATGTTTAGTTATTAAAATGGCTAAATGGGATTGAGCATTGTGACGTAACAAAATCATGCCTGATACTAAAAGACTGTCTTCCTCCCACACACCAATAAGAAAGTTTCACTTTGTACTTATCTATAAGTTGGCAACAATACACAACATTGATAGTGCACAAGTCATGCAGGAAAACATACATAGTTTCACAAAAATCCCAGAAAAGAGTTTTTCCTGTTGATTCACTTCCCACTATTTCTTCACTGCTAGCTAGCCTGTTTAATTCAGTTTCTAGCCATTAAATAAAAGATGTGGCTATTAAATAATGAGACTGATGCTGCTAGAGAAGAAGTAAGCATGTCCCAAATGCCAGTAACAGACAGCTATTTAGCTTGAAGTTGCTGAATTCTGTGAAAGAATAAGGAAGAAACGACCCGAATTGAGGAAGGATAAGTAATGGGCACAAGAGAATGTGCCAACTCATTCTGCATAGTCTGACTAGAGGTTTTTTTGCCAAATACAGCATCCTAGTGTTAGACCACCCGTTTTATTTGCCAGATTTAGCACCATGTGACTTCTGTTTCTTAAGGTGAAATTGCATTAAAAGGAACAAGATTTGAGTCCGTTGAAGCTATGACAGAGAAAGTGGCATGCATCCTTTTAGGAGCCAACACAAGGAAGACTTCCAGCACTGTTTCAAACAATGGAACATTCACATGGACCATTGTAGGGATAAAGGAGAGGTGTATACTGAAGGTGATAATAAGTAAATATGTATAAAACCAAAATAAAATTTTTTTTATAGCAACAGCCTCTTTATTTATAATAGCCACACCTTTTATAGTGATATACCCATGTTGTCACTATATAGGCTCGTTTACATGCAAGCCGGCAACTTGGAATTGGGGAGAAAAGCCGGCTTTTTACTGGTATTTTTTTTCAGCCCGTTTACATGAGAATCTGGTGATTGGTTGATAGATTCACGTGACTATACAATGTAACCATAGAAACAACCAGATTTAGCACGATTTTCATGAAGAGGACATGTGATTATGTTTTCGTTTACTTACCGCCAAACAAGCCCAACATTTCTTTGTTTATATTATTGCTACAACTATTTTGCTCTTGCACTTTTGCAATATACCCACTAAAATTTCCTATTTAATTGTATATGGTTGTTCAAATACAGTAAAAGATAAGATGATTGTAGGAAAAAAAATCTTTTAATATCCTGGTAAAAATGCGAGTGTTTTATAAATGTGGATAATAATGATGAAGCGTAAAGATTTTAAACATCTCCTCACTGTTTATAATGTCCTGACCACTTTGAATAGGCGTTTTCAATACCAACCACTTAGAAACCGTCGCCACCTAAAATCGAGCTCCATTCTTACTATTTTTGTGTTCACAAAAGAAACTTCTAAAAGGTTTTTGGATAGATGTCTACAGTAATTATTTCAAAGTAAATTTTTGTTTATTTTAAATTAAATTATATAGAGAACATATAATGTATTTTACAAAATAATTTTACATTCCTATGAGAAAAAAGTTCGAAAAGCATTCACTACAGAAATGGAAAAAAATCTTAATTTACTACAAGTTCATTAATGTCTATAACTGATGAATCAAATACCACTTTCAAACATTAGAAATGAAAAGTACCATGTATAAAAAATTATGCAACATTTTGAAAGTCTATATTCGCAGTACCATTTTAGTAAAGATTTTTTTTTTATTGAGAATTAAATTCTGAATGTGGTAAAATATAAAGGCATTAAAATATTTTAATTAAAATGTGTGTATTGTAGAACATATATTTGTGTGCATATACTGAATATAAAAGTCCTGTTCTTTTGTGCATGGTCAAAATAAAAAGTCTTTTTTAAATCCGAAATTCTTTTACAAAAAAAATAAAATATTTGAGTGGTATCTATTTATTATGTGGTACGTGTGAGGATTTCTTAGCACATTTGTTTTTCAAAATTCGACTGGTATAATTTGTCACACAGATGCATATTTTTTTTTTGGCTATGGATAACAAATATACATTTATTGGTATTTGCACAAGGGTTATCAAAATGCCTGCTAGTTTGATATTACGGGGCATCGCGCCAAGTTGTTGCTTATGTTCGCCAAGATGGGCGATAACATTACAATATGGTTACCTTAATATTTTTATCGTCTGGCGATGTGGTTGCCACACACATGGAGATAACGTATATTAGAAATAATTGTTATTGGTTCTGTTCCCGTGGTAATCCTATTAATTTCAGAGGATTTTATTTTGATTTCTTTTAGAATTTAATCATTTTCATTGCAATCCCGAATCAAAATATATTTCAGTCTTCTGTTTTATTTAATGCTGTTTTCGAATATGGATATTTCTAATATCATTGGTGAGAACTAGGATATTTTTTTAAAAAAGAATGAGTGTTATATTTTTAATTATTTCTATAAATCGTTTATTTTCAATTTATTTTAATTTTTAAAGTTTTTTTTTCCGTTTCTTGTTTGATGAAATTTGTAGTTTTTGGAACATAGCAAGCTTTAAGTTCTTTTTAGTTGCTATTCATTATCAATTTTAATATATCTTATATGTAATTATTTTATTAATATAAAAATACAATAATTAGAATGAGTAATAATCATATAATATGTTATTTGTAATAATTATTTTATAAATATTATTACATGTGCTATTTATAATTATTATTTTATTTATTTGTAAGTATTATGTTATTTATTTAGAGTTATTATTTTGTTGTTTTTTATAATTATGTTAAATGAGTATTCTTATATCTGTACGATTCTTATTATATTACAATAAAATGATTATTCTTTTTTATAGAATCTATTAAACTATATTATGTGATTATTATTATATAAAATAATAAAAAGTAATATATGAATATCTAATAATTATAACTATTTAGTATTATATGAATATTATATATAATAATTTCTATAACATAATATTACAAGATTATTGTATAATGCATAATGTTACTACTAGTAAATATGATTTTTTTATAATATTGATATTAATTATTTATTGATCTTGGTTAGTCTCAATCTATTCCTAAATTCTTCATTTGAAATCGATTTTAATGTTTTTCAAAACAGTTCTTTAAAATTATTTTCCTGACGAGTCTTACCGCAAGGCCGCCATCTTGATGGCATGCGCTGCTTGGCGTGATAAAGAATCACGCCAAACAGCGTTTGGCGCCGTGCCCCGTGATATCAAACTAGTTCCTCAAAATGTAAAATTCAATAATTTTGATGATAAATTTCATATAAAGACTATACACATGTTACTGAAACATTAACAGTGTTAAAGAAATCTATCTAAAATGTATTGAGCATAAGAATACTCTGGATTTTAATTTTGACATAAGTATTAAAGTCTAAAAGGCTCATGTATATTGATATTATCCTGCTAATAAATTTAAGTCCAAAATAAATTTGTTGCATTGAGTTAGTTACAAATATTGACCCAGAAATGTATTTGGATCAATTCTATGATTATTGTTTGCAATGATCTATATTCATGAAAAATTCAGTAAAAAAAGGTAATTTCAGAGAGCTTTTTTCAAAATTAAGGGGTTAATCGTCCAAAATCACTGACATTTTTGTGTGACGTATGTTGAAAAGACAAATTTGGGGCGCTTGCATATAGTATAATATCGACCAATTTCTTCAAATAAAAAAAATCGCCAAATGCTGCAATATACAGCCAATAGTGGAACCAGTTCCTGATCACAGTAACAATAATAGTGATCTAATTTTTTTTTAAATTCGTAATGTCTTTTTGCTTGGCGAAATTAGTCAGCACTTAAAAACAAATGATCCTAATTTTGGAATGGTATGAGTACTAATTTAGCATTTCTTAGAGAAAATTTGAAGTAATTTAATATTTTGCTCATGTATAATTTGGGGAGCTGAGAAGTTTCATGAAATTTAGGATTGCCCTGGTAAAAGAATCTTGCTTACAATTAATACAAATTGTGATTTTCATTAGAATTGAGCACAATTTATTAATGATAAACTTTGGTAACTTGAATTAATAATGATTTTAATTAATTTAGTCTAACTTTATTAATATATTTTCAAAAGTTAATTTTCAGAGCGAGAATTCTGAATCTTTTGTTTCTTTTATTCAACTTTTTTCTATAAGTTGCATGATTTCAGTATTCAAATTTGTTTTATGTAAATTCAGAAAGTTGACTGTATAGAAGTGGATTTTATAACTTTGCCAGTTTGTAAGAGATCTGAAATTTCAAAATTCTTGTGATATTTCATTTAATCTGGGCCCATACCATATACAATTTCTCAAAAATACCATGAAAAGTTTTGTAGATAACGTAATGCAATCTCCTGTTTTTGCTTTCTAGTTCCTATGCATGGTATATTTCACATAGCTCGCTGTTTATCTTGTAGATTTAATTAATTTTAAAGAACAGACAACCCAATTACTTGTCCTTTGAATTTAAAGATTATTTCCCTATTTTTACTAAGTTAAAATTATTGTACATAATTCATTCATACACTTTTTTTTAATTTGAGGAGAATAAAACCTCCCCTCCTCCCAAAAGCAACAAATTTTAAGATAAAAATTTTTATGAAATTTCTTTTTTGTGAGTATTTTTACTATGTATATTTTTTGTGAATCTGTAGAATAAATTTTTCTTGTAGAATTTCAGTTACATGAATTAAGAGAAAAGGGCAATTTCATTATTTACTTTATGAGCTGATTGCTCTGAAGCAATCCAATATGGAATAATGAGAACCTAAAATGCATCTATATAGGTCTTAAAACTTTAATGTGGTGTAGAAGTTTCAGCTCAACTGAAACTCTTATTTCATTGGGAATTAATTTGTCATCAGTAATGTATTAAGACTAGTTTTTGCCAGTAATTTCTTTGTAAACAAAGGAAGACCTTTTCAGATCTTACTTTTGTAAATGTATATAAAAAAAGCATTGATTTGATTAAATTAATTTTGAGTGTTGAAATTAGAGTAAATAAAATTCACAGAAACTTTTAAGATACAAATGTTTTTAAAATTTTTCTTTACTATTAATTGCATTAGGTGTTTAAAAATTTAAGTTTTTATGTCATAAACTTAATGATATATATAAAGTGAAAGTTTTAGAAATTCTGCATAATTTGACCTTTTTTCGCTTTTTAATCTTTGATTTAGATGATTTTCTTTAATTTTTTTTTACTGTATCCTTTTATTTGTTTGGGTTGATGACATTTAATACTCTTTGTAAATATTTTTAAAATTAATACTTTTTTTGTTGTAAATAAATTGAAAAAGCCATTCATAAGATTTCCCGAGAGATTTATTAGATATTATCAATAAGATAAAAATCGAGATGTGCTAATTGTACAAGGTATTATGTGCGTTGAATATTTGCAGTTAGATCCTCGATTTGTCCTTATAGTATAGTGTTACATCCACAGAGTCTGATTTATATACCATATAATGAAATGCTTTATTCACTTATAGCGCACTCATGTAATGTTAAAATTAATTGTCAATAAATGATGTATATTAAAATGAGTTTGATTATTAAATAAAACTTTCTAATAAGAATTTCCGTGAAAACAATTTAATTCAATCTACTACAAAATAATTTTATTAAAAAGCATATTTCTTTAAACATGTTTCTTAATTGATACAAAAAAAGTCAAATTTCTTTCTTTCTGAATGTTGGGGACAAACATTTCTTTAAAAAGTTCAAACTTTTTGAAGGGTAATAATTATAAAGGAAGTCAGACTATAAAACATATCAAATGTTTGTTTGTTGTCAGATTATTTCAGATGCCCAAAACCTTTAAATGATGTTAAAAGCTATTTCATTTCAATCTCAGAAGAATTCCTAATTATTAATCAAAACTTTCATATTAACCAACTTTAATTAAAAAGCTAAATTAACTTTTGTTTGTAAGAAAGTGTGTATTTTCCTTAATATACAATATTTTCATAAGAACTTGTTCATAGTATGTTTCATAATTGAGGGATTATTTAACCCTTCGAGGAGAAAAAAAGTAATATTTAGCCTACTTTTATAAAATAATTTTGTGCTTGCCCATTCAATTCAATATGTATATAAAAGGATATCTTTTGGTTCAGTAAATCATGATTCGCTTTAATAACAAAAATTAAATGGATTAATTTTGAAGATTTTAGAAAAAAGAAATTTTTGTTTTAAGCTCTTATCCTCATAAATTCATGGGAATGTGAATATAACACAGTTAATTCTATTTATTGGTTATATCACATTTTAATCAATTTTCAAAGTAAAAAAAAAGTTTCAATACATCCCTACGGAGTTATTTAATAAAAAGATAGTACTACTTTTTTACTTATATGGAAACACTCAATAAGATAAATCAGGAAAAATAACAAAAAAATGCAATTTTATTGTGTACATCCATAAGAATTATATTGTAATCATTTCAAATTAATCTCAAAAACTAATGTCTTAAAGTATATGTATCATCTTATTAAAATATTGGAAACATACATGCAAAGTAATAATTCTTATTTCATAAAATCAGGTTTTTAATACTTTTATTTTAGGGAAAAAAATATTTTGGTATATTAGGGAAATAAAATGGTATTCTGAGCTGTATTTCTTCTGTACACCAACGTGCACAATCCACAACAGCAGCCATCATTGAATAAATAAAGATCTGGCGCAATGCATCATGGGAAAATTAGAAAACGTTCCCGCATTTTACCCCTAAATCCCCTGCCCCATTGCGGGTACAAAAATCAAACCTCCTTTTCTACCAGGCATTTTGCCGGGTCGTCATGTAAACGCCTCGAAAGAGGATCCATGCCGGTAAATTGCCGGCAATTTTTGTCCATGTAAATGGGCCTTATATGTTAAAAATTCACATCTCTTTTAGCAATATCATTCCAAAGGTCACTCCCACTCTTCCAAAACAAAACTATTGAAAAAGGAAAAAAAAGCAATACCCCCTTGTGGATACTTTGAAAAACTCTAGCCTTGCCTTGATTACTCGAACACTTCCATTATAGATCACAACTGCAGATGCAATTTAAGTTATCATTATTGATCTCTTTTTAAAAATCTTGTGCAGCACTAATGCTTATGTAATGCTGATGGATGAATAGTGATCATGCTTTACATTTTCCATGTGTGTTCTTATTCTCCCACTAATAGTTTCATTGAATGATACATTTGAGTCTTTGATAGTCTCACAATGTTCTGTCAACTGGAATAAAATTTTAGTTTTGCACCTTCACAAGTTCAGATTTTTATTACTCATTTTGTTACCAACTCAAAAAGCAATTTTCAAATTGAAGCAGCAATTTTTGACACTCCTAATATTCCCATCTATAACTCAAATGGAAGCAAAAACTTCAAGGGATCTAGCATACATAGTTGAAAATTCTGGTTCATTTTTGATTCATATGCACTTGTTAACAGCTAATAAACACACTATAATATTCCTTTTTTCATAAAAATACACACATCCTAAAATATATTTAATATTTTAAAATAACTCCTGAAAAAATGTCAAATAATAGGTATAGGATTCAAATAAAAGTTACCATTATCTATTTTTGTTTATTTAAGTGAGCCTTTTTAATGGATTTTAAATAAAATATTCTTCTTACAAATAAAAACAAATATAAAGTTACCTGTTGAATAGGGGACTGAGCTTGAAATAATATTCGTCTGCTTAGGAGTTCAGCAAAAATACAACCTACAGACCAAATGTCAACAGCCCAAGTATAATGCTTAGCTCCCATCAAAAGCTCTGGAGCTCGATAGTATTGAGTAACAACTTCCAAGGTCATATGCTTTCTACTGTTTATTTCTGCAACTCTAGCAAGACCAAAATCGCAAATCTATAAAAAAAAGAAAAATTCTTTGTCAAATAAAGACAAAACAAAATATGATTTTAATAATACATAATACAGGAATAACAAAGGATAGCAAATTTACTTTTTTACACATCTCAATGATATAGACTTTTGTGCAGCATATTATAATTTACACAATTACTATATGAAACAATACAAATACAAAATAAAATACAAAAAGTGTAAAAAATATTTTCATCATTTTTCTAGATTATATGAAATATGCATGCTTGTAAAAAAAATTTTTTTTTTTTAAACTTTAAAGGAATCAATTACCTTCAAAACACAGTTGCTATTTACTAATAAATTTCCTGGTTTGATATCTCGATGCAAAATATTAGAAGAATGAAGATATTTAAGACCTGAAAAGAATACATACAAGATTAAATACAAAGTTAAAAGCTCTATGAAAACTAAAACAATTAATGTACAAGTTATCTAAAATATTAAAAACTTAACCTATTCATTTTAATATTTTATTTTTTATAAAACATTTCCATCAGAGAAATCAAATACCAATGCATATGTCAAAGAAAATTATTTAACAGTTATGATTGAATGATGAAAAATACATTCAATTTATGTGAGGAATACAAATAATTTAGAGTATAATTAAATTTACATTATAATTGCAAACAATTAATATTTCAAAAATTGAAAGGGATAAATCAAATTAATGCACTTTGTTGTTATAAAAATTAGACAAATGACAAGTTTTTAAAAACAAGTTTTGTATAAAGAAAAATAAAATATTTAAACTAAAATGTGTGATGAAATTAAGATATAACTCAGACTAAGAATAGTTGGTACCCCCTATCCCGCTGATGTTAAATTGAGCATTTTTATGTACCTTTTTCTCAGAAACTATTAAATGTACAGACTTAAAATTTTTTCTGTATATTAATTAGACTTTTTTATTTAAAATGATGGAAGCTTTTTCAAATATATTGTTTAGTTTTTTCAAAAACATTCATCGCAACAGTATCACTATGAATTTTTTGAAAAATGTCATTTTTTTTCACGATAACTGACTTTTACAAAAATATTATGGGAATATTAATAAAAGCTCCTTTTAACATATATATAGTTAGATATCAGTAATATTCAGTGAAGATTGCAAGTGCTTCCGTTGAATAGGTTCTGAGAAAAAGGTACACGCATTTTTAAAAACACAGTTTTGAGATAATTGCATTTTTATTATAAAATGTCACTTCATCAAAAAAATTATGAATTACAATCTGTATTTGCACTATTTTTTTTAAATATTAGCTTATTCTCAATAACTTTTAAGACTTTTTACTTATTTCTTTTACTTAGATTTCTCAGAAAATACTTATATAGCATTTTTCACTTTTAATCTATCGAGATATTTTATAGCATTTGCATCATTTTTCTCAAATTACGCATCAATTTTTGAAGAATTTTCTGTTTTGATACATTATTGTGATTATAAATCATCATAAATACCATGTGAAAATGCGTCAATACATGAAAATATGACTTTGGTAATACATCCTTATACGACATTTCGAAAAGTTTCATTAGTGTTTTATAAATTCACACATGTAAACACAATTTCTTAAAGTATCAAAATTAAAAAGTTTCTTTAAATATTACATAAATGATATCCAAAACAACAAGAAAACTGTTTTTATGTTTTTAAACATGAAATTTATGTAATTTTATGTGTATAACAAGCTTTACAGGCAAAAATCATCCAGTATCATCACATATATATGTGTACTTTTTCTCAGAAACTGTTAAATATTATGAATTCTGATGTAGTCTGAATATTAATTAGACTTTAATATTTATGCTAAAGTGAGATATTTCAAATATATTGTTAAGTTTCTTCAAAACCATGCAACATAAAAATATTACTATGAATTTCTTGAAAATTTTCATTTTTTTTTCTACGATAAATGCTGTATGTTAAAATATTTTTGGAAAATTTATAAAGACTCACTTCAGTATATATAATTTTATATCAGTTATGTTTCATTGAAATTTTATAAGCATCTTTTCATTATTTTCTAAGAAAAAAGCACATTCTTTTTTAAAAAAGAAACTTTTGAAAAAATGCATTTTTAACATGAAATGTCACTTCATCACAAAAATTATGAATTACCACATGTATTTGCCAAATTTTATTCAACATTAGCATCAAGTCAATATATTTTAAGTAAAATATTATAGAAAAAAGTTTTAAAATTGTCAGAAAATACATTCATAGCATTTTTCAGTTTTTGTTTAACGAGATATTTAGTAAAATTTACATCTATTATCACAAAATCTGTATAAATTTTTGAAGAATTTGTAGCATTTATGTACATATGTATTACAAATAATAAAGTAGAGCATATATCATCATAAATATATTGTGAAAAAACTTATTTATATGATTTTGGTGTGCATTTTAGAAAACATGATTTCACGTCATTTCAAAAGTTTTTATCAGTGTTTTGTGTACTCACATGCAAACATAAGTTTCTAAAACTTTTAAATTTCAAAAGTTTCTCTAAACTGGTCAAATGATTTCTTAAACAGACAAAATAAAACTGTTTTTATGTTTTTAAACTTGATATTTATGTATTTTTATGTATTTAACCAGCTTCTTGCAACGACAAATGATATTGCACATCTGAATGCACAATTCATTCAGAAATTTTTGAATATTTAAGTTCAAAAACTTGTCTATTGAATAAAGAAACATTTATATTCATACTAAAGTGATATTTTACAAAAAAATTTAGTTTTTTTTCAAAAACAAACTTTTATTTATTATCACTGAATTACCCCTGTTGCAGTAAAAATGTACACTAACAAGACTTTACTTGGTTGTTTTTCTGATTTTAAAGACTCATAAGGTTATAAAATATGCATTAACAGGCAAAATTTAGGTTTATTCGGAAAATTTGCTTCGAAGGTGTTCTGTTAAACTTATAACATAATTTAAAAAACAGTAATTTTAAAAAAAAAAAAAAAAATCTTACCTTGTCATAGTGAATAATCCAAAAAAAATGAATTTTTCTTCATTATATATAAATTATAATTTTTAGCATACCAACTTTTAAAATAATAATTCCCGCTCAAGTCTTCACAGTTAATTGCACAGTTACACCGTTATCTAGAGTAAATTGTGCATGAATAAACAAAAAGGCTTTGTGCAATTGTTTCAGGATATTTAAAAGGCAAATATCTGTCAAAAGGGGGCGTAGCCCGCCAGTTGATGATTTTTTAAAAGTCATTTTGATACACTTCTAATTGGAAATCTGGCATATATGTTATATCCCTAGAAAGGTAATAAAATACAGATTTCAGAAATATCAAAAACTCAAAATCGATCATTTCATGATTTTTACCCTACTGACTGGCCCTTTATATTAAACATAAGCAAATTTTAAGTAATTTTCCATAAAATGAATCTAAGAAACAAAATTTCACATACCTCTAAGAATTTGGTACAAAAAAACTTTGATATGGTCTGTACTAAGAGGTTGGGGTGAAACAATTATTTTATGCAAATCACTTTGCATTAATTCTGTGATCACATAACTATATAAATGTTAAGAAATTTATGACAAAAATGAAAAAAATACAAAATATATAAATAAATTGTTCACTAAACAAAACATAAAAATTATTATCTTGTTAATAAAATACTATTGTAAAAGGGATACATTTCTTGAAATAGTTCCAGATTTTGTGGTTGCAATAAATCAAGAGCAGACAGAACCTAGAGAAATAACACAGATATTGCATTATTAAAAAAAATTAATTCATTTCAGTTTACATGCTAAAAATAATAACATTACAATAAATGAATCATTTTAGTTTACATGAAAAATTAAAGATAAAAAAATGCATTTAATATGTTTGAAAAAAATTACACAGATATTTACATGTAATTAATACTGCTTTATAATGAAATGATTTTAAACAGACAAATTATATTTTTCTAGCTTCAAATAAAACAGTATGCATTTAAAATATTAATGTGAGTATTTTTATTGAAATTTCCACAGCACATAATTCCATATCTAATTATCTCAAAAGACTTTTTTGGTCTAATAGTAATTATATATACATATGCAAATATCTTAGCTTAAAAAGATCCAAGAAAATTTGCAAAGGTGAATTAATGTATCAAAGTATTGCAATATATATATTAAATGCCAACTAATATAATTCTTTTACAATCACTTCTTAGCAAGCAAATTTTTTAAAAAAATCAGTTTTACAAATTTACATCACATATACATAAATTGTGCCTTTGAGTATTACTACATTTTTTTAAATCCTCTTATTGAAATTACTATAATTATAGTATCACGAATGAAATAGAATAAAATAAATAGTTTCAGATCAATAAAAAAGCATAACTTTGATTTATTTAATATTGTTCAATAATAAAACATACAAATAGTCAATTTACCTACATAGTGTCAAATGGAAAATTTATCATTTCTTGTTCTACAAAAAACACTTTAATATTTATGAATTTAATTTAGAAAAAGTTAATGCTATTTAAAGAATAAGAACTCTCTATAAATACACTGAATATTTAGATTTATGTTTAATCTTTCAAATTCACTAAGTTTTAAAACTGTTGCTTACAAACATATAAAAAAAATTATAAAATATGCACATTACCTTATTTAAATGTATGAAAGTTAATTTATTGAAACAATTTCTTAAATCATTAAAAATAAATATTTTTCAAGTTTTAAAAATCATTTTTTCCAATGAAATATCCAATTTATAAATTCCACCAAATTATTTTACTTCTTTATACATTACTAACATGAATAAATACAACTAAGATATTTTCTTTTGTATTGCACATTACAAAGACGTTTACACTTTACAAGGATTTCAGTTTTTTCTTTGACCTTTACATTGACTACTTCTTATATGGGTTTTGGTTTATCATGCACATTTGAGATATTTACAAAATTTAGAAAACAAATTCTTTTTTACTCTAAAAATTACTAGAATGAAAGTACGAGATATTTCTCGGAAATATTCTTACATTTTCATGTTTAAAGAAACATAACATTTTAATTTCTCTGTAAACTCTTTTGCTAGACACTAAATTTTGGAAGACATTGGGCATTTTCTTTAAAGCCACAAGTTTTCCATCTCTGGGATCTGTGACAGACCTGTAAAGAAAAAAATGAGTTGTAGAGATATCATGACACATGAATATAAATAGATATTAGAAAATACTTTTTTGCACACATAAAAACAATTACATTTTCTAGGTACTTTAAGAACACTCTAAAACAACGGTTCTTAAGCTGTGGTGTCTTTCATGTAACACTGAGATTTTCCTCTTTTACAGACTCTGAAAGGTCTCTCGGAAAAATTGAAAGATGTGCCATGTTTGACTAGATCACTAAATTACCCCCAACGAAAAAATTCTACTAGAACATGTATTTTGATCAAGAATATTAAGTCGGGGTGGGAAGTTCAAAATCTTGGAGGCCTGAGATGTGATGCTGATAAATAAAGGGGAAAAGGGCAAAGGCAAGGCATATTAAAGTTTTAGATCCGCTGCTCTAAATCATAGGTTTCTATTTTAGGTGGTTATTGGCAATGGCTAAATATAATTTATTTTTTCACCAAGTTAAACACCAAACACAAAATAAGGTAACACAATGTAGCTAATGCAAAAATGCAGCAAATAGTAGGCAATTGTTACTATGCATGTACAAACAAACTAATCTTGTTTGTGCACATGATGACAAAATTTGACAATGTTATGTGATTTAATGAAATTGGTTGAGGGTATAATATGTAGGTACAAACAAAAAAATGTTACATGTAGACAATTTGATGATAAAATAGCAGTGTACCTACAGAATATTTGGTTTAATTGTTGAATCGGCCACTTATCCCACCAAGTGTTTTTTCGCCAAATTGATAAATGCACCAAATCTGGTAACCCTCGTGATTTTGTATAGAGGGAGAAGTCGGATCGCAGCGTAAAAACACGCTAAGTTGGCGATTTTTCAAAATTTGGCGGACCAGTGGCCGATTTGACAATTTCACCGAATATTTTACTTATATTCTATACTTTCCTTGATTCTCTTCCATTATTATTATGTCGCTAATTTTAATTTATCATTTATCACAATAAAGAAAATGAAATAGTAAGCATCCCTCCCTCATTATTACTTTATTTTTAAATATTTAAAAAAATTCCATCATTCTACATTATGTTCAAACCAATATTTAAAAAAAAAAATTTTTAAATCTTTGCTACATTGAAATAAATATTTTTAAGTTTTATTAGAATAATAGTTAAAAAAAATAGCTATGTTTGACATTTCAAAATTTACAGTGCCTATAATAAAACATGAATCTAAATCCAATGCTAAATGTTCTTAAACACTTTTTCTATACAAAAATTGGTACTTGCGTATTATCACAACCTATTGGCAACATTATATGAAATGCCAATTCAGCATATATGACATATAGGAAATTGGGGTTTCCAACTTGGTGAGTTATTCATAGAGTTAACGATTGTTGTGGTAATACACAAGTACCCCAAAAATTAATGAAGCGAAATCGCCAAATCAAAATTTTGGCTTAGATATCAAAGAATAGCTGATACATAATAAAAGCTTCAATTTTTAAGTGATAATTAACAAAAATAAAATTTTATTAATATTGCAAGAGAAAATTTGGTACTTGCATATTAACATCACCGTAATCAAAATTGCACCACAAGAATCATTAACTTTCAATAAAACACATAAGAATCTTTGTTGATTTGGGTGGTGCAAATTTTGCAGTGGTGACACTAATACGTAATGACCAAACATTTAAAAAAGTATCAAAGAAACATAATCCTCACATATTTTAGTAACTTTTCAGAAATAATGCCAATAATTGAAAGATAACAAGTTTCAATAGTCTTCTGTTAAAATAATAAATTTTAGCCAAGAGAATATGGATTTCAATTATGTACCAAAACTCTTAATTAATTTTCCTCCTAATTAAAAATGAATTTCACCCTGTACTTTAAGAAATACAGGATACATAGAAGAATAAAAGAGAATAGTTCTTGTGTATTAGCATCACCACAGCCATATTTGCATCATGCGGAATGTGCTATTTTACACCAAAATCCTGGTTAGTTTTTCCCCAAATAAAACACATCTTTTTGTTATTCTGATATCACAGCATGAAACGTGTAACACAAATTTTGTTGCAGTGATGCTAATAGGTATATACCAAGAGAACTATAAAAAAAGTGCAATTTGAATTATTAAGGCAAAGATGAGCTAGGTTTTGTGTACTGTTTAAAAATGCCAAGAAAAATCTGCATGCTCACATTAACTACATATCAGTGATTAATTGTAAAGATTTTACAGATTATGTAAACTTTTTATCTACAGAGCAAACAAAAATTTGATGAAACTTGCCAATGGTATGCAGTAAACATTAATCTTAAACAAAATAAATAAAGTGGAAAATCTTTGGAATGACGTTGTTACTAGTCCTCTAAGGTCTGATGAAGTCAGACAAGAACAATAAATCCGTTGATTCTGATGAAATTGAGCACAAGAAGTGAAGTAGTATAAAGATCCTTTCGAGAAAGGCCCATACAGTCCAGAATGTCCTCGGGTGAAGACTGTTGAACATTACATTTGTTACAAGTTTGAAAGGTTTTAGTGTTCGCACACACAAAACTTTAGACTATTTATATGCCCACTAGCAAGACATGCAATGGCAGTGGAGGAGTTTCTATCACAGGAGAGGGAAAGAGAAAAATCAGGCATTTACTTAGGTACCAGAAATGAGTAGGAGGCTTCATCCATTTCTTAAAGAAATCTAATTAAAAAATTAGATTGAAGAATTCCTGAGAAGTTAAAGAAAAAGTAGAGGGAGTTTGTTGTTTGCAGCCCTCCTTCGCAAGTTTGTCTGTAAGGTCATTCCGGGGAACATTAACGTGCGATGGGATCCACTAAGCATGGATTTTGTGATCTTTTGAAATTTGCTTTAACTTGGTCAAGATGGAAAGACTAGTTTTATTTCCAATATGATACCAGTTGCTCAGATGTTGCAGGAAGCTTCCACTGTCCATTAAAATCCAGAGGTCGTCAAAGTCTCCTAAGATTTAACTAGCACAAGTCTTTCATTGATGCTATTAATTCACTTCTGAAGACAGAACACGAGTCAAGGTTACATTGGCTAAGAGTTAGTTGTTTTCTACGTGTCTCAATGTAAATGCCATTTCCTGTAAGTTCATTTATTTTGCTTCCATCAGTGAAAGGATTAACGGTGTTTGAAGGAATATTGTGATAAAACTTCCAAAGTCAGCTGTAGAGGTGTTCCATAACAAGACCATTTTTACATATTGTAAAAAGGAAGATTTTGTAGTGGAAATTGGACTCCTTGGGGAGTCCTTCAGCTGGATTTAGGCTGATTTTAACTAAATGACACTCAACATTTTTACTAAGAATACTCAGATACTCTATTTCCCTGAAGGAGCTGTTCTTAAGCCTTTGTTTGTTCTTCCAGTAGTTTAAGTTTGTGTAAGTCTTTAGAATGTTGTTTCATAAAGAAAAGTTCAAGATATATAAATTTTAAACAGTATAATTAAATTCTAAAAAGAGCACAAGTTGATTTAAGATTTAATATTATAAATCAAAATGCTTATAGGTTATGAGAATTTAACTTTAAAATCACTGATCTTAAACAGCACAGTACTTAGTGGTGTAACGTAAACTCTCGCATTGCGGGAGGGGGGACTCCAGGGGCCCAAAATCAGAGTTTCCAGGGGGCCCTAATATTCTCTGTTATGCCACTGACTGTACTCATCACTTGACTGGGGGGGGGGGACCTTAGTTAGTGATCACAAAGTGCACTACCAAGCAAAAGTTTATTCTAACTTCACAAACAAAGCGTCCTATGATAATTTAATCAAAAATGTCCATCTCAATGACAGAAAAAATGCATTTAAGTTTTATAAACAATATTATGTTAGATTATAATTTTTTGTGAATAGATGAGATAAAAAAAGAATCAAATGGAAAAAAAAACCTAGGAAGCGCAATTATTACAGGAGTAAGAAAAAAAATGGTTTGATTTTTAAAATCTTACACAAGATCATAATGGGGGTAATTTCCTTGGTAATCCAGACATTTTCAATAAAATTTTTAAAAAAAGAAGCAACAATTTAATTTACTGTATATAATTTAAAATTTATTTTAAAAATTAATAATTTTTATTTTTAAATGGAATTATTTTGTCTAGTATAAGAATATACAGAAGAAATTATTTAATTTTATTATATATATATTACAACTTGTCTCTCTCTCTATTATATACTTCAGTTTTTCGATTATATGATTATAGTGTTGATTCCAGGAAAAACTAAAAATCTTAAAAATTTTAATAGTAGTAAACACATAGTAAAAAGTGAAATTAGATCACTCAAAATTGTCATTTCAAATTAAGGCAATTAAATATACGAAATTAGATTTACAGAACCGATTTTACATCCACTTTTTCAAAAATTAATTTTTTGTAACATTTACAATTTTTAACGTGGTAACATTTTGCATAATAAATTTCAGGGAGAAAAAAATTATTCGATTTTCGATGCTTTTACTGCAATAAAATTTTATAAAGTTAACATTACCTTTAAAATACATGAAACGTTATACACATTTTGCGTGATAAATAATATTTTTTATAATAATATTTTCTTAAATGTTCTTTAAAAATAGTTAGAATCAAGATAAGAAAGAAATTTTTTCATCACATTTACAATAGAAAATTTTTAAAACTGTGACATCAATTAAAAATATTTTATTATTTTTATCAATTAAATTTTAATAAAATATATGCTTGATTTTTTCAAAAACAAATTAGGAGTTGTATGGATAAGACAAGTATGCAAAAAATTTAGTTGTCAACTAAAAGTTACTGCACCCACTGTCTCTGGCACATGCTTTGTTTGCAGAACCCCGAACAAAGGAAGCTGAAACTTACCAAACGACTCCGAATGTTCCGTAGCCGATAGGTCTGTCGGGCTTTGCATCTTGAGAATTTACAGTAGGGTGAAAGAAAGATTGAGCAGGTATGACAGCATGCTGTGGTGAAGAATTTACAGTCGGAAAAGCTCTCATTTGTTGAGAAGCCCGAGAACCCACAAGCGCTTTTATCATTCCAAAGCCGAACCCGTACAAAATTATTATTACCTGCAGTCGAAAAAAATTTCCGACTGATCATAATACAATCACAAAAATTTTAACTAAGCACGCATTCTGATATATCACACATTAAATAATTCGCACGGCGAACAAAACTCAACACAAAGAACAGACGGCAATCATGACAAAAACAAAGCGTTCGCGTGAAGCTCAACGCCCCACTGCAGTTTACTAGACAACATCAACAGTCAACGCTCCGAACATCTGTGAAACGATGTCTTTGGCCTCGAAAGCGAGTTGAGTTGTCGTCTAAGCAACGCGGTATCTTCCGAAGAACAAAGAAACTCGTTCGACGTATCATCCAATCAGAAGCGTTTGCAAGCTAGTTTCTCGTTTTGACATGTTGCAAAATTAAGTTATCATTATTCCATGTTAAAACTAAAAAATAAATCAAAATGCATAATAGAAGAAGCTATAAAATTTATACGATCAGTCTTTGAATAGTTTAAAGGCAGAGTAAATTCTACTTAAGCTCTTTTTATTTGAATTAATTGAAAATAAAGAATCTCATATAGTTTTCATTAAACATAGTTTCTTGAAAACTTTACAAAAGTAGAAAAACTGTAATAAATTTTTTTCAGTCTAAAGCTATATAATATACTGTAATAGATAAATTGAAGTAAAGTGCGGGAGATATTTAATTGGATTGATCGTATTTGCTTAATCGTTTTGATTTAGTCGATTACGAGGAAAAAAACAGAAAATTTTGATGAAAGAATATTCTCAAAAAGGAACTGGGAGTTCAAAAAAGAATAATTCGGGGGAAAATTTATACCTTCTCAGATAACTTACGAAGAACGATGGTCCTTATTTACTTCTGCATACATGCTCCAGCAACCCCTGACCCTCAGGGCCAAGTTCAGCCACCAATGTCATTGATCAAAAATATTCCTTAAAAGGTAAGAACAAATCATCAAAACTGTACCATGTTCTTAGTCAATTTCTTCCCCAAAAAATCTCTTCAAAAATAAAAGAAGAATCATACATATATATAATAAATTTAATGAGAAATAATAATGAATAATTTCAATGAAGAAATAATTTTAAGGAGAATACTCACTTTTTTTCCCGAATATTCTCAAAGTCAAAGAAATGTTCAGAGATTGCCACATTTTAATAAGGATAAAATACAGTGTTACTTCAGGTGGGAATATTAAAGAATATTTTAAGCTTTTGACCAATCTCATAATTTTTTTTAAAAAGGAAGAAAAAGGGTTAGAAAATAGTTAATGTTGAACTAATCTGTCTGCTAAAAGGAATATACAATCATATTACGAACAGCAAAATTTTTAAACTTGCGCTTTAAAAAAGTCGAAATTCGCAGTTAGATGAATTTTTTTTCTTTGAGGGGAAGATCGTTTTAAAATACAGAAATAAATTTTGGATATCGCCTTTTCAATGTCATCCGCCACATTTGGACCTATTGTAATATAGTACTAAATTTTGTCTTGTATTATTAATAGTTATTGCAACATTCTAAATTTGTGATATGGTTGAAAAAGCAAAATTACATAAAGAGTATTAAATCAGACATGGGTACTATACAATATTGTTACGAATGTTGTGTAATGAACTCTCAAAATAATGTAAATAATTTATATATGGATGTGTAATACGACAATATTACTTTCAGTTGTATACATTAAAATGGCGTTACAATGGAAACTTCGGAAAATAGGGGCAATAACACCAAGTTGGCCACTTTTTTGGCAACCATTTTGACGCCATCAAATTGATGCTCCTAGAAATTACTGGAGAAATCTATTAATATCACGATCTATGACATGAACGGATTTTTCGAGAAAGAGCTAGAAGCAGCCACTTAGACTATAAACAGGAGTCGTTCCCTGAAACTGCATTTGGGGACTTCAGTAGCTAAGAGCGAACAACTGCTTGATAATAATCTTTATCATTACATATTTGTATTTTTAAACACTGGTAGTTGTGTCTGGGGGCTGTGAAAAATGTGAAGACCTTCTGGGATTTATTTTGCGAATTTTCCTGATATATCCTATACTTTACGGATTGTTTATCTATAAGGAGATTTATCACTCCTGTTTTCCTCTATGACTGACAGCATAAAGTCCACGAACCCCGATCTACGTTACAATATATAAAGATATCAGGTAATTTATATGAATGCTATACTATTGTTTCATTTCTGTTCGTTAGGAAAATAGTTTGAAGCAGCATTTTTTAGAGATGCATTTTTAAAATTCTAAATAAAGAAATCGTTCTCCAGAATCAGCTGGAACATTCCACATTCTAAGTAAATTTTAACCTCTCAGATTGCATGCAGTATTTGAATAAATAAATTAATATAAGCTTAGAAAACTTTACTAAATATTACCTGGTGTTTGTTATTGACGATTTTTATGTACCGTATTTTCCTGTATATAATCCGCAGCGGCGTTATCCGCAAAGCCGTTTTTTCGAGTGCAAAAATAAAAAACGTTGTATAATCCGCAGCGCGGCAATTTTTTCGGCGAATAATCCAAAAAATATAGTAATGTAGTGTCAGATAAAAAAGACACAATATGATTAAAATTATAAGTAATAAATTATACAGAAGGAAAAAAATTTGTAAAATTCTTTTCTCTATCGGACATCCACATTGTTACCATAATTTCTAAACATTGGATTTCAATATCTGTTAATTCCGACATCTAAAGGCTGTAATTTCTTTGTCAGTCTTGCAGATATTAGTTGCAGATGCGGACTTCATGCCATTTTTAACATTCTCACTGGAATGTGTTTCATCGAGTCCATAATTAAAAAGCTTTGGGTCACAATTTTTCAAAATTAGCCTTTTTATTTTCCCCTCCACAATTAAATATTTCATTCGTCAACATTAAACAATCTTGCAGTGTCCTGATTTCCTACTTCGGGTACCCTTTTCTATAACGTTTAGTTCAAAATTAGCCGTATAATTTATACGCTTCCGCTTCAAACATGACGATATCTGAACTTGAATATTTTCATGAACAAACAGCTCAGGTCAAGACAGAATGCGAAATAACGCCAGTGACTAGCAACTGTAATATCTTTGCAAAGAATTGAATTCGTTTTTGAACGTAATTAGACAGAACTGATTGTAGGTCGGCCGAGTCGAAAAAACTTTCAGCACCATCTATTATTTATTTTATAAAACATAAATGGTACTTATTTCAAAACTTTATTGAACGCGTTTCTGATGGAGAATGTTTTTTTATCATATTATCCGCGGCGGTGTATAATACGCACAAGGAAATTTGAAACTTTTTTAACACATAATCCGCGGATAATATACAGGAAAATATGGTATTTTAAAAAAGTAAAAAAATAAATGTGTAATTGGTGTTTCAACATTATTAGAATATGTGCGCTGTGACAAACACTGCATAAAGTTTACATCTAAGAAAATTCGTCTTTTTTTACAAATTTTGTTTACAATACAAAATGCCTAATGAATGAAATTGAAAATTAATGCAACAGCTTACATTTTTTGGTCAAGTAACAGAGTATTTCCCAAATGGAAACATGTAAAAAATAGCATTTAGTTCAAAAAAGTTACTGATTTCTATCTACACTATTAAAAGCTCCACGTATACTTAATTGGTCCTCACCAGTAGCGCACACAAAAATTTTTCAAGGGTTGAAAGTCCCCCAACTCGTATCATACCTCAAGACAACACCAATTGATTCTTCTGATTTTATCGATTCTTTTAACAAAAAACAGTAAAAAATAAATTATTGAATAAATAATTAGTATTAATTAATAAAATAGACTGTTAATTACAAGTACTAATTAAATTTTATGTTACATATATAGGACTATCATCAATCGAAAAAATCTCAAGGGATTTGGTTGGTCTGGACCCCAAGGACACCCACCTTATATGCACCACTGGTTCGCACATTATATGATGCTACGGAAAAAAAATAATTTTAGTGTATAAAGATTGGATAGAGAGAGAGAGAGAGTAAAATAGTAAATTATTATCTTATTCTGATGTTAAACACAAATAGAAAAAACTCTTTGGAGTAAAAATACATCAAGAAATAAAGGGTAAGTCAATATTTACAAGCTCTTCAATGATTTAAAAAAATACATCATTAGAAAGAAAGTATTAGAAGCAAAATAATCAATAGATAATAAATGTTTATTGATTAATAACGTCACATTCTCTTAAGTAACAACTTGAGTTATTGGCGATTTATTACTTAATTTTGAACCATGGTCAAGTGTCGAGAAGGGCATCTAGGCTGGTATTGTATCCTCCAACACCAGAGCAGCAAGCAGTGCCGGTTTATCCATTAGGTGCTTGAGGCAGGCTCCCAGGGACACGGAAGGGACTTAAGGTGCCCTGATAAGCTGGACTTATTCAGATTTTCTGGTTATAAATTGCGATCCACCAGTGCCAAGGGGGCCCGTAGATCATTTGTACCCAAGGCGCGAAATGAGTTTAAATCAGCTCTGTGAAGCAGCAAAACATAGAGTACAGTATGGAAGACAACATGATATTAGGCATTTCTTTAAAAAAAAGTAGCCAGTTTTAGCAAAGTCGCCCACTTAATTTTTCTTATAGAGAACTTTATCCTTTCATAAAATATTTTTCTGTGTCGTGTCCGATAAGGTAAAGTACTGCATACTATGTATTTATTAATTTTAATTTTCATGTAGTAAATGTTCAATGTAAAATGCATAAAGTACGTACTGTTCATTTGTTCAAGGGTATTTAGGCTGTTTATTTCCTGTTGTTTCTCAAGCAAAAAATACGTAATATAAGCGCAGTACAATATTTTCAGAGGAAACACTTGTACTTATTCTTTTTAATCCCATTCATGATAACCCGGCATTTTCACAAACTCGGTCCACATTAGGCCGAGTTTTCGGGACACAACTGTATAATGATTTTTAACAGTATCAGCTATTGCCATGTCGTGAAGTCCAGAACAAGTGACCAAATGTTTTCAGGCATATCTATAGCATAACATTTGGGTAAGGCTGGGGTATCTACTAAACCGAATACGTGCAGGTGCTTCGTGAGGCATTCATGTCCAGTTTGAATTCTAAAGTTAGCGACATTGATAGGTCTCAAGGTCAACAGTTCAACACCAAGGAATGAGACTTTCCAATAAGGAACTCCAATCCCCCCCCCCAAGAGCCCCGAATCTTCTCTCGCAAATGAACCTCAGATCTAACATTGGTGATTTTTTTAACACTATGAGAACAGACAGAAAATTGGTCAACGTAGAAATAAAATTATTTTCAATGGACATGTTGTTAATCAGTGCATAATGCATATTTAATACTTTTTTCAAAAACGTCTTTTCTACAAGTATAAAGGGGGTCCGGCACTTCCAATAGGAGTCCATGTTAAATTACGTAAGTTTATACACCTTTTTCTCAGAAACTACTTGCTTCTTATAGATGAAATTCTTACAGTAGGTTATATGTACTGTCAATAAGATTTTAGTGGATGGTTTTGTCTTTTTACTAAAAATTAAAATAATTATGAATTTTTAAAAAACTGCCCAATTTCCCCCCTTTAAAATTTAGTTTAAAAAGACGTTATCTAAAAATGTTTGCTAGATATATCTTATCCCCTCCATGTAAATGTGTAAACATGTTAAAAATATACTAACTGAGAATTTGAGGACCCTGCATTAATTAGTTTCTGAGAAAAAGGTACATAAAGGGAAAAATATTGCATTATGAAAAAACAGGCTTTAAAGTAAAAATTTGTAATTTTTGACTTTTTACCTTTTTTAATACTTTCCAGAAGCATAAGAAACATTTTCTTTGCCCTCTGCTTCTACAAAAGACTCTTCTAATTTTCATTTTTTCATTATTTTTAGTTATCTAACCTTTTTTTGTATCTCAAGATGCTTTCGTTGGGCTACACGAATCCTACGCGCATCTAATTTTTTAAAGCAGGACACACACAATTTAAACCTGGTTCAATAAAACAATGTTTTAAAATGATTAATTTAGCTACATGACCCATATTGAATTGTGCAATTGCCATGTTTACCCCTAATTTTAGAGTTTTTAACTCCACAAACGTAGATTTTGGAATGACTGACTATATTGTATTATTAACTGACTCATTGGGGTTTTGAGTCTTTCCATGTAGACATTTTTTTAATAACCTAGGGTCAGCTAAATCTCTAAAAATTGGCTTAATTTTATTCATGAGGGAAGATGGTACATGAGTATGTTTTTTATGGTCATAATGCTTTTCGTTAAATTCAGCTTTTGCTTTCTGAAACTTGCACCATGAATTTGTATCCGAGGGACAAAATCCATGTTGAGGGCTCTCATTTGTAGACAAAAGATGGAAATAAATAGCCCAAACAGCAGTTGTCATGTTGTGTAAATCATTGATATTGTTTCTAATGGCCATACCATAATACCTCTGAATTTTTGAAATTAAAATGTCGGTGAGTCGGTTGCGTCCACTTAGGCTTCTTCCATCACTTAATTTTTTTCCTCTGTTTTTCCTTTTGAGATCCAAAAGACGGGTACCCATACCTCTTTTGGATATGGCCAACGCACTCTAATTTTTCCACTTGAGTGTCATAAGGATTTAGGGCAAGTATTGATGAAAAAACTCTTGAATCTCCATCGCCCAAATATTTTGTGTAACGAATGCCATAATGTGAGCTTCGGATCTTTCAAATATCGCCGTTACACCTTTCACTTCCATGCTTCCACTTGTTCCACTAGCCTTGTCTCGTCTACCTTCTATTCGTGTTGCCTCCTCAACAGAATTTCTCATTGATTTTTCACAGGTAAATTTAGAAGAGTCGAACAACAATTCTGTATAAGTACGGAATTTTTCAGGTGGAGATGGCAAGTTGATAAGTCCACAGTATGTTTCTGCAGCTGAACGACCTCTTCCAATCGATCTGAAAGCAAATAACAATCTGATATTTGAATGGAAAAGTTTATTTTTATTCTTCAATTTAGTTGACGTATGGAAACCATGTTTTTTTGCGAAAAACTACAACAAAGTTCCATGTAATGCACAATTCCAACTCTTTTAGAAGCCCCCAATGAGATGAAATGGCCACAGTTTTTACAAACAGCAAAGTTCAATAAAGCTTTATTCAATAAATTTTATTCTATTAAAACATTTTTTTCATTACTTCCTTCCATATCTTCATATAAACTGTTGTTTGAAATAAGTTTTCGCTTTGAAGCACTTTGATTAACAGTTTCTGTGCTGTCTGATGTAATAGCTGGAACATTTTGAGCAATCATTTTTTAAAAGCCGACATTTTTGAGTTTTTTAAATATTTTTTTAGATTTCCCCACAATTTGTCGTTAATAAAATACTGATAAATAATTTTATGTAAAACGTGGATTAAACAGAAAAAAATTCTGGATAAATAAATTAGAATTCACAATTAGCAAGTTCAAGCAAGAATAATCCCATTTTACAACAAACCAAACGAAAAAGAAATAACTGTGCTGAATTGTATTTTCCTTTCTTCAAAGAAAAATCGTTTTATTTATGTGTAAAACAAAGGTTATACTAATTGTAGACAAAACAAATCGCGGTGTCATCGAAAAATTAAGCATAATGAAAGATAGGTGATCCTAGAGGAGCACCTGTCACGCGTCAAGGAAAGTGGCTTCCCTTTAAAAATAAATAAAAATACTTCTAATTATTGTATTTCCATATCATATATCATTTTAAGCAGAAATGTTTGAACTTTTCAAAAATATAAAAAAAAAGTCAAAATCGATCATTTTTCAAAAATTCATGTGCCGGACCCCCTTAAATAAATTAAAGTTATTACATAAGTGCTGAAAATATACATTGAACAAAAATACAGTAAATTCTATTGATCAGTTATTCAATTTCCATTTAATTTTTGTGTGCAGTGCAGTGTAGAAGCCTAAAACGGAATTCTTAAATAAAATAATATCCAGTCAAATATAGGCAACTTTAGATGGAATTCTATTAGAGAGATATTTAATTAAATATGCATATGAATATGAATCACATATAAAAAAAATACTTATCACTTCTTATAAAAAAATTCTAGCAGCAATTCTGAAATATGATTAGAATAGATGAGTTGCAAGCATTTTCCTTAGATAAGATGTTTAGGCTATAATCCTTGAGAGCCTTATTACAACATTCCATTCTAAAGTAAGAAACCTATCTTAAGAAAGGCGGAATGCTGGAATCCGTCATTTAGCAAGACCGAGATATGGCGTCACTTTTGATATCATTCATGTAGTATCGCGATGCCTCGTGATGTGACGTCTTTTAAGAAGTACTATTCTCTTAAAAGGGACACTTCCGCTTCACAATGTTGCCGTGGTAGTTTAGTGGTCCTGATAGCGATATCGTAACAGATGTTATCGATTCGTGGGCTCGAAACCTAGCACCAATAAAGACCCGCCTAGTAGAGGGAATGATGCACGCTAAGTCTGTCTCTGTGCAAAGTTTTCCCGTTGACCTGGTGTGGACAGGGACGTCTTAACTCTTCGAGACCCTGATCCCAGAGAAATCTTAAGATTTTTTGAGGCCTTGGGCCCTTATGCAAAAGTAGGCCCTACCTGAGATCTTTAAAAAAAGACAGTTTTTTGCAGGCATTGTCAAATATTCGTTCAAATGGTAATTTTATGCAAATAAATGTGCATGACTCACAATCTCAAAAACCTACAAACAAACCAGCTCGACCGATGGCCACATTCAGACTAAATGAGTTGAGTGATTGTTTAAGGTATTAGGCCTAGGATTAGACATGGACAACGGTCATCACATGATAATACGGTTCTGACCACTTTTGCCTGTTGACGTGCCATTTGAAATTCTCTGTTTTGGGAAGAAAATGTACGGGAATAATATTTGACCACATTAAAATTATCTGGATCATGATCTTATTACGACAAAGTCGAGAACGAAACGAGGTCCCCACCGAGAGTGAGGCCCTGGGTTCGGGCCCAGTTGACCCATGCCTTAAGACGTCCCTGGGTGTGGATATTGGGAAAGGGGATTCCAGTCCATATGGACTGGCATCCCCTTCTTGTCACTTGACTGCAGTTCAAAGTTGTGCCCGCGACCCACAGAGCTGCTTACTACTCACGCTAAGATGATGATGAGGACATTACCTAGCAGGCATATTATGCCACTCAGTGGCGTAACGTACGCCCCCGCCCAGGACTCTCCAGGAGAGCCCAGGGACTCTAGAAGGGCAAGGCTTGATTGAAACTAAGTATGTATTTGAGCTTGAGATCCAAAATCTGAGTTTGCAGGGGGCCTTAATATGCTCCGTTACGCCACTGATACCACTGGTATAGTATGGAGAATTAGATGTCAATTCAAGCGTTGTTTTCGTCCCTTCAATACTTTAACTACGAGATCCGTGTCCAAGTAGCTCTTGTGTAGCTTCAATGTATAACCATCTTGTAGCTTATATATATACATGTAATTCAAAGATATGTTTCAGCACGACGCTTTTCTTCGAGTTGAAGAAAACAAACACACAAAACATGTTGAATAATTTTTTAAAATAAAGCAATGAAAGGAATTTTTAAAACCTTCTGAAATTTCAGATTCTTTGTATGGCTAAGAAATGCAAATTCTTTCTGTTGCTTCTGTGACATATTTAGAAATATTTTATGTATTACATCTGAAGAAATATTTATGTATTTCAGCTGAAAATCACGAAACGTATTTTGTTGTGTTAATAAAATAAAGCAGGATTTAACTAGAAGCATTAAAAATAAATCTTGAGCATAAAAATTAACTTTTAAATTATTTTTGGAAGAGATTGGTTAGTTTTGAATTAAAGCCGTTCTTGAAGTTTTATCACATAATGACTCTTTGTGTTGGATATCTTAATAGTGGAATGATCAGGAATATTTTATAGGATTATTTTTTATAAGTGAAAAACACAAATTATGAATAAAATGAAAATGATACACTATTTGAATGAATGAAAATGTTAAATGTACATACTTTGATGAATTATCCCACAATCAAATCTTTTAAATGGTTTTTTTTTTAAAATATGACAAAATATATGTGTTTTTGAAACAGAAATAACATCAAACGTTCTTTCTTTCCTTTTGTACTTTAAAGTTATTTATCGGAAATAATGGGTAAAATATATATAAAAAAATCATTGATTGCCCCCCTCAGGAAAAAAAATTATGTTGTTACTTAATTTTGAAATTACGCAATTTAATAATAAGATTTAGGGATACTCTATTCAGAGAGAGAGAGAAGTAAGATGAATAATTTAATTTCTTAAAACATTAGATGTAATACAATTTTCAAATTAGTTATAGAAAACAATACAACCGAAATAATATCCTAATTCATTAACATTCATCTTTTAAAAAAAGCTTTTAATAGTTTTGTGATGGTTCTATCTAAGCTCCTATTACTAATTGTCCTTTTGAGTAATTTCTGGTCTTTAAAAATGACTTTATTATAAAACTCCACTTCGAAGAAGAAAAAGGATAATGTTAATTAAGACTACTATATACACTCAAGAGCCAAAACATTATGACCACCTGTCAATAACGAGTTGGCCCACCTTTGGCGCGCAACACAGTTTCAATCCGCCTTGGCATGGATGCCACAAGTCCTTGGTAGATGGCCGGAGACAGATTGTACCACATGTTTAAGCAACGATCACGCATATCTGAGATATTGCGAATTGGTGGTCTTTGAACTCTGAGCTGCCGTCCCATGACATCCAAAATGTGTTCTATCGGATTGAGATCCGGTGAGTCAGGTGGCCAGGACATTAACTGGAATTCAGCATCATCATGTTCCTGGAACCACTCCGACACAATTTTAGCCTTGTGACACGGGGCGTTGTCCTATTGGAACATTCCATTTCCAGCTGAAAAAACAGAGGCCACGTAAGGGTGCAACTGGTCCGCAATGATGTTCAGATACACTGTAGCATTCATGGTCTGCTCTACCACAACCACGGCTCCCAGAGACGCCCAAGAGAACGTCCCCCATAGCATAATACCGCCACCACCGGCCTGTGTATGACCGAGTCAATGGTACTTGACTCGGACTCATGACATGCCAGCCATGAATCCATGGCCTTGAACACTAAGATCGCGCTGACATGAAACAAATTAAGTGAAACTGTGTCTAATATTACATGAATATTGAAGTATTTTTCATTTTAATGTTCTTTTCAATAAAATTTCGCTGTTTATGCCTTTAAAATTCTTAGGGTTCGACCCCGGCTCAATTCGGTGGACTTTCATGATGCAGGAAATCGACAGCATCCATATCATATAATTATGCGGCGTGTAAAAAATCCCTTGAGTGTCCGTTTGGCTTGGATGCTCTTAGTAAATTAAATTCCTAAGTACAAATTTCGCATCGGCAGAGCTCATGTGTCTCCATCTGCGGAGGAAACTGGGCTTCAAAATTACTTGTGGCAATTAGTATCACCTATATGGTGCCGCACTAAAAAGTGATAACAGCTCCTGGGGAATGCACTAGGACTGCAAAGGCAGAAATACCAAAATCTGCAACCCCATTAGAGAAAAAAAATATTTTTACATGTGTAATCCTCTTTGGGAATTCCTCTTATCATTATAAAGTTAAGAGTTTGGGTTTTAAGCCTTCTTTTTGGGAGAAATAGAGTTAGAAATTAATGTTAAGCAAAACTATACTTACTTGTTAAACAATTTAAAATTATAATATCTATACCCATTGTTATAGAATAACCTAAACTCTTGGGATACTTTTCTTAGACTGAAAAATTGTACTAACATTATTATTGCTCTCTATCTGCCTTCGTTATCTTATTTAATTATAGTTCAGTTTTAACTGAATCGAGCTTTTTTTTTTTGGTAATAAAATGCGTTTATATTTTCCTTTTACTTTGTAGTGATAAATTAATTTTCCACATTGTAATACTAAGAGGAAAAATGCGTTAAGAAATGTTTCTGATTTGATTTAAATTTGTGTTGCACTCTGAAGCGACAAGAGGGCTATCGGCAGTGGGCATTGTAATTGTGAACCGCGGTAGTGACAAATATGATAGTTGAACCGGCATCCCCTCTCCAAACTTCCGCACCACTTCAACAAGGAATTTTGCTGAATTTTTTGGCTAAGCCTACCGATATTTCAAAAAAACCTCTTCTTATTGTGAGCGCTCGAACGACCGCTTCAAATAAAAAAAACACACCATTTATTTTGATATAGCATGAGATTTTATTCAACTGAATAGTGAACAAAACACTTCTTCTGTTTAGAAAAGTTTTATTTACATTTACGTGATTCTAGCCCATTTTTTGGAAATTACAGTATTTTGTATTACACCACCCACGCAAGCGTTTTTCTTAAAAAAAAATTGTGCATAAGTTTTCATATTTAAGAAGCATTCCATCCAGATGAACCTATAGTATTTGTTCTTATTTTTGATGAATATTTTTTGCTTTTATTTCTGATATTATTTTCCAAGTTTTTCTGAAACGGCGAAACCCGCCTTGTAGAGGGGGCGGATGTACGTTAAATCTGCCTAGACTCAATGTCCCCCCGCTGATGTGGCGTGGTAGTTAGGAGCGGGGGTTGACAACTCAAGTGTCACCCGCGTCCCTTGACCGTGGCTCCAAACTACGAGGTCCGCCGCCAAGAGCCCTTTTGTTGCTTGGTAGTGCAGCGTTGATATCACTCACCCCCTGACTCTGAAATAATAAGGTCCGTTGCCAATAGCAACGTTAATAAACACTCATTCATTCATTCACCTAAGATCTTTTGCCAATTGATATAAAAATCACTTACCTCGAAATTTCTTCATCCGTAATTTCTCTTAGTAAAATTCAAGTATTTATCCCGGCTATAGCCAAGATATTGATAAGTACCTGTGTAAAAGCCCTTTTTGATATTTAGATTTTATACTACATTTTCTGGTCATTTGATCGGTTACATTTACGCCTAGTTTTGTGCTATTGTAAAATTTTATTGTATTTGCAACGAATGAATGCATTGAATAAAGTATAAATCCTTTTTACTGGGTTTAACTTTGAAAATGGTGAGCAAAACTATTTGATTTATATAACATTATTAAGAAGTATGTCATGGATGTATCACCAATTTGGTAGCTTACCTTTACTTACCGTAAAATCCGGTGTATAACGACCACTTTTAACACAAAAATTAAGATCGAAATTTACGGGTGTGCATTATACGCCGGATATAAAAATGATAGCTTCGAAAATAAAAAAAAAATAAAAATAAAAATGTAGCTTAAAAATTTAGGTGCGCGGTATACGCCGGAATTTTTTCAGTATCTATTTTAATATTTATTATTATTATTATATCGCGCGCGATAAACTCACAAAATAGTTCTAGAAATGCATTTTCGGAGAATATAGTCGTGACTAACATGAATTGTTCAAATTGTCAAAGGAAATCACTGACCTAACACGGGTTATGAAATTTTTCGAAATATGAATAATAAAAAAAGTTGTTTATATTGAAAAATGGATTGCACATATGTAAAAGGAAAAGAGACAATATGTTACACGGTGATGCAATACCGTTGTATACAAGAAATTAGTCACAAAATGTCAAAAGAGTCAATTGACCGGTTAGGATAATACATGTAGAGTGCATTTCGAGTTTAGTTCATGCTTTTTGTTTATTAGGTGAAGATAACTTTAGCTATATATAAAAACAACCTATTTAAATCGTTTTTTATTGATTTAATATTTCAGATACAAAATTAATAACCCATAAAGAACGCTATATTTTTCATTTTTTAAGGACTTATGTGGCAATAATATTTTCTAGTTAACACTTAGTTTTATAATAAGTATTATCAACGTTCCAAATTTCTAGTGTAACTATAAATAGGTTCCTTAAACATCAAAAACACAGTTCATGGAGCGAAAATAGCTTCTGGTAGTTAAAATATACATCGCCCTGTAAATAAAAATGCTAAAAAGCTATTACCCTACTTATATGTTTTGATTCCCGTGTGTTTACTTTGCATCTTATTCAAGTAAAAATGTTTTCCATTTTTAAAACAGCTTCTGCGTATTGTTCCATATCAAATAAACATGCTTTCTTCTATTTTATTATTTATTAAATATAAATTGATGGAAAAGAATATTAGTTTTCATTTTTATTTTTCTCAAGCGTTTAATCGATACATAAGGAAGGTACATATTTAAACCGATAAAAAAAAGGAGAAAAAACCTGCCAATATGCGAATGACCCGCTTCTAAAAAAGGATATAATTTTTAAACTACGAATGGCAATGGCTCGGGTACTTCGCTGAAATATGTTCTTCTTTTTCATTTATGCATTTATTGCGTCAGTGAATAGGACCTGGTGGGGACAGATGTACTCAAAATCCGGATTCACAACAAGTTTCTATACCTTCTCCCCACAAGCTTTGGGGTTTTTCTTTTTTTTCTTTTTGGTTCTGCGAGACAGATGTTGAATGGCAGCTTTTAAATTGCGGAGTCAAGGAAAAAATAGGGGGAAAATAAGAGCTGGTTTTTCGTGAATCTTTGCCCCTGTGTGTTTCTAGTATCACAAGAAAGCGAGGATTTTTCCGAATTTTTTTCTTTCGGGCGAGACAAACATGTAACCCCGCTTATCTCGAATATTTTATGAGAATTTTAGATGCCATTTACAGTGGCTTTCATAAGTGTTCGTACACTTGCAATCTTCTAAAAAACTTAATGTTTTCAACTAATAAAAATTAATATATCGGAATTATAAATTTTTAAAATAATATCTGCAACTTGTTCTTATCGGAATAACATAATCAATTTTTAAAACATAGTAAAACTATTGTTTTGGGAAATTAATAATTAAAAAACTACTAAAAAGTTACGCGCGAGCACACACACGCCCATGCACACACACACGAGCACACGCACGTCTTTGTACACTTACAAAAAATCTCAACATAGCAATATTGTACTTCTTTCTTGGTTTAGTGCATAGTATGATATCTTTTAGCATCTATAGCAACTTTTAAACGTCTTGGTCAGTGGCGTAGCTAAGTATCCAAAAGCCCTGTAGCTAAAAAAAAAAAAAAAAAAAAAATGAGGGCTTTTTTTTATCTTGGTTGGATTTTATTAAGGAAAAATATATAAATGTTTGAAATATACAAAGCTAGACAATCTTCACTTTCTGTACGTTGTTTGTGCTTAAACGCACCATTAGGTTTCTTTTTTTAATCCATAATTTTTTAGTTTTATAATTTATCCAATAGAATTCGTATGTGCTCGAGTACCTCCTGACGTTAAAAGGAAGCAGAAACGTAATGCTACGCTACAAGACATTCAGGAATCCGTAGGAACAAACAATGAAAAGAATTTTGCGGAGTTCCCTACAAATTTGAAAAAAACTTCCAACATTATTATAGTTATGTTGCAAACTTTTATATTTATATCTTAAATTTGGGAAAAATTATCTCAAGTTCGGCTAGCTTGGTGGTCAGGGTCCGAGGGGCCCCGGTGCACGGTACCGCCTAGCCCATTGGTCTTGGTATAGATTTCATTATTTTTTGTAGTCTCTGCATTGATGTTTTTCCATTCTTCTGTGATTATTGTTTTATTTCACATTTTGTTCTTATATATTTCATGTTTTCTTTTTTAATTCAAAATCTCACCAAATGTACTCTACTGGGCTAAATTAGGTGATTTAGGAGGTGTTTACATAATTTGGGGACAGTTATAGAGACACCAGCGCATTCGGTGTCATTATCTGGTTAAAAATGAAGTCGCCTTCAATATCCAAATTTGGGCGGAAAATTACAAATTGTTCTTTAAAATATTTAAATAGATTGGTAATGATTCACAATACCATAAAAAAATACCAAATTACCTTATCCTGAAACCAATTCTCCCCCCCCCCCCATACACACACATAAACACATAAACATCTGCGGTCTCCATGTTCTTGTTCCAACTAAATTCTTAGGATTAAGTTCCTCATTTTTTTCTTCAAACTATTATTCCTCCGTCGGAACCAAATTTGTTGAATTTGTTATCGTACCATCCAATTTGCTGTCAATGTTGAATTTTCTGAAACAATCCCAAGAATTTAGCTGGAACAGAGTAGCATGGAGGCGGAGGTCTTTCCGTGAATGGGTGTGTAAATCGGCTTCAGGATTTGGTATTTTTTATGGTATTGTAAGCCATGAGCTTTTTAAAAATATTTTAAAGAAAAAATTTGAAATTTTCCGATCGAAATTTGGGTATTGAAGCTGTTTTCATTTTTTAACAAGATAATAACCCACTCCAAGCGACTACTGCCAACGTACGTCACTGGTTTCTCTGTAATTGTCCTCAAATTCTGAAATCACATCCTAAATCCCTTGATTTAAGCCAGAAGATTATATTTGATTTGAATTTGAATTTAAAAAATATAACATGACATATATAAAAACAAAATGTGAAGTAAAAACAATAATCGTAGCAGAATGGAGGAAGAAACCACAAAAAATTGATGAAATATATACCAAAAGTTGTTGAGGGCGCTAAAAGATATCCTACTAAGTATTAAAGAAATACAATATTTAAATCTATGTTTAGATTTTTTTAAGTGTATGGTGACTTTTGTGGCGTAATTTTTAAATAATTTTTGTACTATTATTTTTTTAAAGAAAAAAAAATGGTTATACTATGTTTTAAAAATTTATTATGTTATTCCAATTAGAATCAGTTGCAGAAAATAAAAAAAAAATACAATTACTATGTATTAATATTTATTAGTCGAAAATATTATATTTTAAAGAAATTGGGAATGTACGAGCACTTTTGAGAGCCACTGCATACCATACATTGATAGGAAAAAAAGATTGTATATAGTCTATATTTTGCATTGATATATATTTTTTAAATTGTTATTTCTTAAGAACTTAAATAATTCCATTTTTATTTCAAAATTTTAAACAAGATATCAATCATTGGCATGGCCAAGTAATTTTATCGCGTTTTTCACATGTTGTATTTTACAATAATGCAGCTATGAACTTTTTATAACAGAAAAGAGTACTATACTTAAAATTTTTTTTTAAATATTTAAATTTAAATATGATTCGGCTCATCTACGGCACAAATGCGACCAAATGCCGAAAACCCGAGGTCAATTGGTTGCTTATTGGCTGAGAAAAAGGTACGACAAAATATGGAACGAAGACGAAATTTGCGTCCTAATAGCGCTTTTTTTACACTACGTGAAAAACGTGCTAAAAATTCGGCTCAAAAGTTCCATTTAACTACCATTTTAAATTCGAAACCGTATTGCTAAGCCTAAGAAAATTCTGCTTTCGAAGACTAATTTATCGATTTAAATGCAATATAGCGTATCCCGAAGGAGTGAAAATAATGAATGTTTCTTCAAAAATTACATTTTTTTTATTTCTGAAAGTATGTATGTATACCTTAATGATTTATTTGTAAGTTTTCAGATATTCAAGAAATGTTTTCAATTATCAGAAGGAAAAAAGTAAGTAATTCCATTCAGTACCATTTTTTTTCAGATGTCTTTTTTGACATTAAAATCGATACACTAGTATACAGTAGGTTCCAGGAAGAAAAAATAACCCACTCGAGTAGCTTTATAGTGCGACGTAAATATATCTCATTCTCCTTCCAGGAAGAACCCCTCAGGGGGCTCACCTTCTTTAGGTGAGTACGGGTGCCACAATCCCGAGGTGCCCTAGTGATCTTTTCCTTTTCCCACGGGGTTTACTGTCTTTGGCAAACACGGGCTTCACGAACCCGGGGTACCCTAGAGATCCTTCTCTATTTTCGACCCTCTT
>BMAO01010080.1:0-40643 GCA_019973975.1 Trichonephila clavata
TTTGTCTTTAATTGCAGTTGAAGTTGGTTGAATTACTGAAATATTGTTAAGATCAGCCAATTCTTTATTTAAGTCATTTGAAAATCTAAACAAAAATACCAGAACTCGCAAAAGCGAATCATTTAGACACTCTCTTTGGGGGATGGGGAGAGAAAAAACGGACATGGCTATGGTTTTTTATTTTATTATGTGCCAGCTGCAAAGGTCGTTGTTTGTCGGAAGGAGAATGCATACAGTGAGCGGATGGACCGATCAGCTAAAGATCTTTATCAGAGAAAGAAAAGGGGTCCTATTAAAAATTTCACAGCGAGCAGCTTTTGCTTGAACAATAGAGAAGGGTCGTTTTATCCAAGGGGTCAAATTCTGCATAATACAACACAGTACTGGTTTGAGATGTTGGGAGGTTTCTTCGCCAAAGGGAAGGAAAGTGTTCATAGAGGCAACTAATTGCTTAACCCCTCTCCAACGGCTTTTCATAGTATTTTTAGCATTGACAACATGAATCCTTATCTGACAGAATGTAGCTGGATTTATAGTTTGTAAAATGCCTTACTTCGAAAGAGAGACAGGCAAAAATGAGAAAATATAAAACAGTAGGGTGTGGAAATGGCAAGGTCAAAATCAACGGTCAAGCAGTTTTAAAGAGAGCTCATCGATTGTGTGGGGACAGAAAGACAAGCAAAACTGTTCTTTTTTTTACTCGTGTAAAAGGGGATATTTACCATACAAGGGATTACTTTCTTCTTTTGTAATAACTATCAAAATTCAAATACCAGAATATTGAATAAACTTAAAGCATAATATAAGAGATTAAATCACGAAGGATTTTCACTTTGAATTCAAGCAAAATAATTAAAATTAAGAAGGAGCTCAAACAATTAAATTTTTCTTTTGTGTGAAAATCATTAACTTTTCCTTTTGACCCCACTTAAACAAATGAATATTGCTGTTGCATTTTTTTAATAACAGCAATAATATTTTCTACCCATTTTTTGATGCACTCCTCAATAAAGTTATTTTCAAATAAACAAAAATTTCTAATTAAATTTATATTTTATTTAGATCAAAAACATCGTAAATTTAAAAAAAAACTTATTTGTAGCAAAATCTAATGTCTACATACAGTAGAGCATATAAACATTTTTCAAGGGGGGAAGGGTCCATTGTAGAAAGTTCCCCAACTTGTATCATACCTCAAGACAAAACCAATTAATTCTTCTGATTTTGTTAACAAAAAATAGTAAAAAATAAATTACTGAATTAATAGCTAGCATTAATTAATAAAATAAATTGTAATTACAAGTACTTAATTAAATTTTGCATTATATACATATAGGATTATCATCAACTGAAAAAAACTCAAGCGCTTTGGAGGGGGTCACCCCCCCCCCTTGTGTGCGCCATTGTGTACATATCTTTTCACTTTTTAGCAAAATTTTTGAAATTTATGGGAAAGGGAATACATAAACGATACATTTAAAAAAATAAAATAAAAGTATAAATTTGATTTCTTTTACGTGAAAATCTAATTTTTTCTCTGTCGGAAGGAGTAATTGAATTCTTTCTGAATATTTATACGATGTTGAAAAGAAAATATATAATACTTTTAAACTCGTTTTATAATTCAGTCTAAGAATTAGTGGCATGTACATACCTCTTTGGGGGGGGAGAGGGGTAAAAAAACACGTAGACCTAAGCGCGAAGGCATAAGCTAGATGGCGAAAATTAAAAACTTGTTTGTCTAAGGAGGGGTATTGAACTCTCAAACCCTCCCCTTGTGTGTGTGTGTGTGTACGCCACTGCTAAGAATTAATTGTATAGTGAATACATTCTCTTATATTTGAAGTTAATGGGGAATCCCAATAAGTTGGATTCAGATACACAAAAAATTGCTATACTTACACTATAAATCTATTTAACAAAATAAATGGATTTGTGTTTGATATATTTAAAAAAACAAACCATTGAATTGCACTTTAATTAAAATATTCTTTACTATCTGGATTGAAATTAAAGTTTTGTCTGAAATTATAAAGTCAAGATATCTATCTTCATTAATTAATATATTTCCTTTTTATTATAATCTTCATTTGAAAATGTTGAAGTAATGAAATTCAATAACATTTGCATTTAATTTTCTTGTTGATAATAAGTGTTCCAAAGTGGTAGTAAAAATTTTCTTTCTTTCTTTCTTGTAGTAAACTCTGACGGCAAGTTTTCCTCATTCTGAAGCACAATTATTCCTACATAAAAAATGCAATAATGAAGTAAATTTGACAATATCAATTAAATTGACAATTACTGGATAGATATTGCAAATTTAAATTTTTATACAGCTTTCGCAGCCAGCAATACTCATAAAAAATGAATTATTTTCAAACTATACATAGTTTATTAACTAAAAAATGAAATAAATTTTTTTAAATGTATTTAAATAATAAAAACTACAAAGACCCATTAATTTTAAAAATAAAATTTGAGAAAACATATAGAACACGAACGTATATTTTTTTGCGGCAGTTTCTGAAGAAAAAAAAATGAATATAGAATTTTTTAGAAATATTCCCAAATTTTATATTGGAAAGATAGCTGCATTTTTAAGAATAACATCAAAGCTACTTTTGTATTTGTATAAATACATTTTGAAAAAACGAATGCAAAGAATGATAGCATTTAATTTTGACTCTTATTTCTTTATTGTGAATGTGGTGTGGCAGTTAGGGAAGGATGTACCCATCTTCCGTCATCCTCTTAAAAATGTGTAGAAATAGCATTTCCAATAATTAAATATCAAACAACAAATTTTAAATTAAAACAAATGTAAAAATTGTTAATAACATTATTCAAGAAAGTAAGAGAGAGATATATATATTTACATCGCACTATAAAGCTGCACGAACGCTATTGGTGAAGGTCCTCATTATTTTGAACTATGGTCACGTTTTGAGGAAGACACCTCAGCTCTCCTAACTTCCACACCACACCAACGAGAGGAATTGGACCCCTCGACATATTTAACGTGCATCGGCCGCCTTTGCACGGCGGGTCTTCAGCGGTACCAGGCTCAAACTCATGATACGCCAGCTACGAGCGGGTGACCTTGACCATTAAGCTACCACGGTCTAGTGGTCAAGCTGCTCATAAAAACTGGCAGTGCATACATAATTCGACTCAAGGGAATTATAGAAAAAATAACAATTGTGAGAAGTTGAAAAGTTTTATTAATATTTTATCTAAAAAGTTTCAAAATTAAAAAAAAAAGAAGAAAAATTTGTAAATTATTTTTTATTGAAATAAATTTTGCAGTCAAAATAAGCTTTTCATTTTTTAAAAATTTTATTAGCATACCTGTGTAAATCAAATATTAATTTTTAACATTAAAATAATGAGTAGTCAAAAATAGTTTTTGAAGATATTAGAAATACTAACATAAAAATATATATGTATATAGCATTTATAAAAAGTTTAATCGTTAAAATTTTCAAAATAACAGTATATGAAAATCACAGTATAAGTAGAAAATAGTTTTATTGAAAAAAATAAAATGTAAAAACTTAAATATATATATATATATAAATAGATTTATAGAAAGTAAACATAGTATGTAATAATAAATAAAGATAAGAGAGAAAATTTTTTAAAAATTAAGTTTATTTATATATTTAATACTATTTTAATAAATTTCAATAATATTTATTTCATGTTTAAATATAACGAGATCTCCTTACTTTTAAAAAAATACCAATTGTTTCAAAAGAAAATTAGAAATTTTATTTAAAAAAAAAAAAGAATTATATGTGTAATGGAACTGTTTTTGAGCGCTGAATATAAAAACAAATTTCTTATATCTTAATCTTTTCAAATAAAATCAAAATATTGTTCAAAAACTAGTTGAAAATTTCTACCCTGAAATACAAATATTAAAAATTCATTTTTTTAATGTATTCTATTTAAAAGTTGTAATTGTATTTCGAACTCTTTTTTTGTGGTGGAAGCCCACAATTTCTAACTCTTTTACTCTAACTTAGTGACGCAGTCAGACCTAAGAAGATCCAACAGACGGGCAACCACATTTGAATGATACTCGCGCTGCTTGGCGTTTTTGGCGTATTCTGAAGCTTGAAAAAGCCCTTGTTTCTGAAGACATCCCAATTTTATATACGAACCTTTCAGCACGAGCGCTATAGCAAGAATGATTTTAGTAGGTTCAATTAAGCCAACGATGAACTTGGCGATTTTCAAAAAGAGGCCAAAAATATCAAGATGACCCATCCTTGTTTGTAGATTATAGGAATAGGTGCTGCCAACGAAGTTGCGCATTTCTTGTCCGGTCTTGTTTGTTCCTTTTATCTGTCTATATCTTTGAAATGCTTTGGATTTTCAGATCCCAAAACATCTTAACACTACTCGAATATATTTACCGCGAAAATTTTTGTTTCCATTTTTCCATTTCAATATCAAAATAGAGGAGTATAAGTAGCTAAGTTAATTCATTTCATGCTTAACCTCATAAATCTATCGAATTTTATTTGGTTTCTTCAAATAAAACATGTCTGCTAATGAAGATATTGAAATGGTCGAAGAAAGTTCTGAAAAGAAGCCAACAAGCAATGAAAAAGCTAGAGATGGTGGGCATATTCCATGGTTAGCAAAAATTAATATTATTGATTGGAAAAAAGTATTAACTCTAGTTGCACATTTATTTTGTTGCATTAAATATTGTATTGTTATGTCATTACTTTTCTCGCTTTAAACCTAAATTTGCATAATTTTCCCTAGAAAAATTCTTATAAAATGTTTTAAAGGTATTAGTTGGTTGCAGAGACCTTGGATTAGCGACTGCTTTTTTGAGTCGTCGCTAACACGAATGTCGGCGATATTATCTCATACAATAAATGTACTACAAACTCACTTATTAAGATTTAAATTATAATTGGGCTTCTCTCACTAACTTTACTTATTTATATTAATAGCAAAAGCTTTTGAATTTGGCATATTTTCGGTATTTAGCTTCAAGATCCATCTGATAAATAAGTTATAAAGGAAAAAAAAAGAGCACTAAATTTGAATTGACAGATTTACAATATTTGATATTTATGCCATCAAGTAGTATATGACATGATTTTCAAAAGCATTACCAACTGTTTATAATATTAGTAACTGGTGTAAGCCAAAATTGAGTGTGCTTGGCATATTGGTTTGTATTATTCATAAATTCCTTTTTAAATTCTTCCTGTCTTAAACATTAACAACTTTGTCATCACAGTGATTTTTCTACTCACTTTATTATCACAGTATTTTATAATGTAGGCATTCTGTGACAACCATTGAATTAAATATGGTATGATGTGTATGGATTGAATAAATTATGCTAGGAACATTTTCTATGTTACCTAAAAACAAATTTGATTTTAACATATTAACCCCATGTTATTGGTAAATTTCGTCAAATTTTTGTGCCAGAAAATAATTAATAGTCTTTCAGACGATATCACTCGTCATTTGCAATAACTTGTAAAATGAGTACTAATGTATTATTATTAGCAAAGTTATATGAAATGAAGCACACATAATTGCCAATTCAGTGCATATGATACATGCAGAATTGGGGTTGCCAACTTGGCGAGTTATCTTGAACATTGGCTATTGTTGCGATGATACTTGAGTACCGTAAAATCTATGACACTCATTCTCTGGTATATATTTCATCTTTGGCATTTCATCAATGCCAAAGGGTCAATATGCAAGTGTCAAAACTTTTTCTCCTTTTTGTGATTAATATTGCTAGTACTTTTCCATAAAATCTTACTGTTCATTTTGAATGATCAAATTTGTACATTTTTTTATGTTGATTTTTACAAGATATCTCAGGCTAAATTCAAAGTACTTTCTGTTTGGCCTTTTCCCTCCCTAAGTTTTTCAAAAGGTTTCCCAGATCAGCTAGGAATTTAAAAAAAATATTGCTGAGTAAAGTCATTAAAATTTTAGCATAATGATTTTTTAGACAATTTTTGTGATATTTTATTAAATGACAATTTCAGAGATAATTGTGTTAAATTCTGGCTGCTCATTACACATAGTAATGCTAATCTTTCCAGTCAAATTACTACTAAGAAAGCACTGACTCTATAAAAAGAATATTCTGTTCATCATCTAGGATAAGTGAGTGCTTACTAATAATATTTAAAAATACTTATCTTTTAGACATGGATTGTTGTGTCAGTGCTGTAGAAGGTGTGTAGACTTTCTGAGATTTATTAAGCGAATTTAAGTATTTTATCCTGTATTTCAATAATTGTTTTTCGACAATAAATTTCTGTCTCTCCTAAAGAACTGTCTTGTTTTTTGAAACTGATAGCATAAAGTCCTCGAACTGCAATCTTCGTAACAATATTAAAACTGTTAAGTGCATAAAATTACATTTGAAAAAGAGCACCAGAGGGTTTAGTTTTGTTGAAAAATACTAAATTTTCAATTTTGTTTGAAATTCATATCAGTAATTTCTGCTGATTTCATGTGGATTTGGTTGGTTATATTGCTTTTTGAACTTGGAACCAATGCCTCTCTATTTAGCATTAAGTTAAATATGTGCATGTCATTTAATGTGTTTTTAATGTAATAAGATTAAAATAATTTTTTCCCTTAAATTTCATTTCAAAATGAATTTGATAAAATCAGGCCCTGTTACATTATACATGTTTTGTGAGGAAACACATATAATGTAAATCATTTTAAAATTTATAATTTTTTTTCTTTAGGGTTGAAAAATATCGACCTAAAACTTTTAAAGAAATTGTTGGTAATGAGGAAGCTATTCAGCGATTTGAAGTAAGTATAATATATAATTCTGAGATATATTTTTTTGGTTGTTTTATATTATTGTAATCTATTGGCAACATTGTATGAAACAAAGCACATGATTGCCAATGCTGCACATACAACGCATGCAAAATCAGGGCTGCCAACTTGGCGAGTTATCTTGAACATTGTCATTGTGATAATATGTAAGTACCCTTTTTTCTTTAATTACTATGATCAACTTTTAAGCTTATTTCTTATTAGTTATACATATTTCATGGTTTATTCTCTTTGAAGATTTTACTAGGTAGCCATCCCTACTTATTTGTATTAGTCTCAGGCTTTGCTATTAGCTATGCTTTAATTAATGAATTATGTATTTTTTTTATTCCTAAGAGATTTATTAAGAGGTATTAGTCTTTATGTATTTGTATATTATTGCCTTTATATTAAAATACAAATATTTTTTTACTTGCATTTGTACTAAAACATTTCTTTATTAGTGTCTTAAATTTTGAATGATTTAAAAAAAATTGTAAGATTTCCTTTGTATCAATTTTATTATTTAAATACTATAAAAAATTTACTCAAATTGAAGAACCAAGTTAATAGATAGTTAGCTTTAATACAGTTATAAAAATCAATACTTATTTTGAATACAATGAAAAGTAAAATTAGAAATAGATTGTAAAAAAATATCCTTGATTTCTCCCTGAATATAATATATAACTCATCTAAGATAAATTGCTACACATTGTGACATATTTTTCAATATTTTGTTTAATTACAAATTATATTAATTGTAAACTATATGTAAGTAAAACAATTCTAATAGAATTTCATTAACAAGCTGGTTGAATCCTAGTTAAATCCTACCTATATGGGACAAAATAAAAATCTAACCTTGCTTGGTAATCCATATTTCAAAGGAAAAATTTAATCCTATTTGAGCCTGGTTTTATACAGTCCCCTCCCCAAAGTGGTTAATCTATTTCTAATCATTTTCAATGATTTAGTTGGCACTAGATTCAATGGTAGCATATTTGAATGAGTGACACTATATTAGTACTTTTTGTATTGGGTACATGTGTAAGTTGTAGGTTTGATTGTATCCATACATGAATGAAAAATGTGTTTAGATCAGTGTTTCCCAACCTTTTTATTGCCACAGACAGGTCAATGTTTGATAATTTTACCATGGCCCGCTGAAGGGGGGGGGGATTGATTGTTCATGTTTAAGATTGTTTTGATTGAATAATTTTTATTTAATTGTATTGAAATATACCTTTAAAATAAAATACAGTTATACCAAAAAATTAATATTAAGGGACTTAACATGGAATATAAAGCGATTTTCATGGAAAGTCACTTAAACTTGAGAAAAATACACCACAATAAATAAATTGGTATTAATTTAATGTTCCTTAGCTGGACCGGTACCAGTCCATGGTCTAGAGGTTGGGAACCACTGGCTTAGTTGAGCGAAAGTTTGACTCTTATGTCTTTACTGTTGATTTGACTCATTAAATTTACAAAGGTCTTTTTAACTCTAGGTATTTTCAAGAGAAGGGAATATACCAAATGTTATACTAGCGGTAAGTATTTTTTAATGAAAATTCTTTTGAAATATTTGTCATTTATAATTTTTAAAGATTTATATATGTTTTGATAAACTTTTTATATTATTTGTTATAGTGAATAATATAAAAAGTTTATCAATTTTAAGATGAAAAATTAAAATTAAATAAAGAATATATTGAATTAAAGGAACATAGAAATATGATGAACACCATTTTTTAAGAATAATATGCTTTTTGTTTTGCATGAAGCATGTATCAAAATCAATGGAATTTTTCTTTCTCAGTATATTTAAATGTTATGTTATCTGTTATTTTCTTGTTGTAAAAGCAGTCCTTGTATTTAAAGTTACCTCTGCTAAATATGATAGAGTAGAACCCACATTTTAAAAATGTTTTTGAGAAAATCTTATTCATACAAGTTTTTGGAATTATAACACAAATATCCATATTTATCATACTATAAGGGCTAATCTTAGCAGGTGTGCAGCAGGTGCACCGCATGCGACTGGCCAAAACAAAGAACAGCTTCAGCCCGCATATAGTTCTATCAATCAAGCAAAATTTTTTACCAATTTCACAAAATAAAACTTATAATAAGTTATATAAATATAATGAGTTTTAAATAGTTATTGAAAAATCAAAATAATCCCCAATTTTCTGATAACATAGAGAGAAAAAATGTTAGTGCACAGTGTGTAGGTCCATAGTTCATTAATGTCTAACAAAATTGGTGGCAATGAAAACAACACCGCAAGAAAAGGACCCTTTTTTTTAAAAAAAAATTCAACGGTCTTGGCGGTGCACTGTTGATTGATATTAAACAAAGACATCTCAAAAGTGATTTTTGCTGAAGTTACTTTAGAAAAACTTCTAACATGGTTAGTATTACCTAAGACATAGGACGGTTTAAATGCAATATACTGGAGGAAAATAAAAGTTTTAAATTTAATAATAGCCTTACAATTTAGAAAAACAAAATTGAGGAAAGAAGTAATCTTTATATCTATTTGCATTCTTATTAAGGTTTTACTTTTTACTCTTATGCAAGTAGATAAGTTTATAATGTCAACACTAAGTATTAGTCAAAATAGGAAAAATTCTCTAGGGGCGGCACATTAAGTATTTGCATGTGGGTGGCCAACACCTTAGAATCGGTTCTGCATGCTCTACATCTTTAATATTTTATAAATTTTTCATAATTTTCTTTCACTTGTAAAGTTAAATACCAGCTTAGCATGATATACAAGAATACCCCATGTAATATGGCTTCACTCGGTGAGGACCCTGCTAAGTTGAAGAAAATGCTTCAGATGAAATTAAAAGTTTTGAAACAAGAGGAAAATTAGAAAATAATAATCTGTGTTTTTGCATAATGTTGTATGGGGGAAAAAACTGGTGCAATAATTTTTGCAGATTTTTTAATAAAAATTAATGTTGTCCTCTTTCATTTCATAAATATTAATCAATGTAAGTGTTATATTATTTTAACTTTAACAAAATTCAGTTGGAAAACAAATAACTTATTTTCCTATAGAAATAATGTTTCACATAATGCAATACTTTTGAGAAACCAATTAACCATACTAAGTGAGGTATGCCTGTACAGAGTAAGATAAGAAATATAGAACATATTTAATGGTGAAAAAAAATTGATTCAAGAGAAAGAATTAGTATTGTAAAATATTATTCTCTATAAGGCAGGCAGCAAAATCAAAATGTTATTTTGATTATGAAACATTTTTCCATCTAAAATGTGTGGTAAATTTTTAGGTCCTTTTCCTTTAATACTAAACAAAGACAATTGGTTTGGCTGAGTAAAAAATGAAATTTAAAAACATAGAAAACAATTTTCATTCTCCTATGTTTACCTGCCCTTTTACTTTAATTCGTTTATGTTTACAGTTTTTTATGTGATGTACGCGATGCTATTAATAAGCTCTTGGATTTGATGGAAAAATAAGTTTTATTTGAGCTTGCCTAATTTAGGTTGCCATTTCCTTCAAAATATGAAAGTGTATACATAGATCCCATTGCCTTTTCTGCTCCTTAAAATAACTCATGAAATCATTCTCTTGACAGCTGTCCGAGACCGTCTGCAGTTCTCGTTGAACGTCAGACACAGTTGCAAAATGCCATGTTTTAGAAGTTTATTTTCAATTTGAGAATAATGTAAAATTGCCAAAAACGGGGTCTGGTAAATGTTGAACTGAACTAAAAATTGTTGTCTTTAAAGAGATGTTGGCTGGTGCATTTTTTATGATGAAAAAAGCCAGTCTCTATCATATCATAGCTCAAGTTATCTTCATTACACATCTTCTCTCAAACACTTCAGAACATCACAGAAATGGTCAGAATTAACTGCTGTATTTAAAGGGGAAAAGTATGATGTGGACAATCTCTTTTATATAAAAAAAATTCAATGAGTGTTTTTTTTGTTGCATTTCTAATTTGATGGGTTTTCTTTGGCCTTAGGGAGCTTAGACTGTTCCACTGAGAATTGCAGCTTTGCTTTGGGATAAAAGCCTTAAATCCAACTTTTTTTCCCAGCCCTTGTTATGGCTGTAGACATGAAACTGACATCCTCGTTAGCTTTTGAAAGAGGCTCAAAATAAATGCTCGTATGTTTCTTTTTAGTTGTTTTTGGGGAATTTTGAAACAACTTCATAACATCACATGCTCAAATTCTTCAGCAAATTTTTTTGAGAAAACTCCATAACTGTTTCTAACATTGTCTATAAGTTTTTGGATAGTTAGGTGACAATCTTCTGATATAAGTTATACAATATTTTCACATTTCCATCTGTTTTGCTAATGTTTGTCATTTTCAAATGAATGACTGCTGACCTCAAAATGTGAATACCATTCAAAAATCATTATCCAATTTAAAGTTTGATAACCAAAAGGCATTTCTAAAGTTTTGGTTGCAGATTTACTGTTTCATTCAAAGTTTGATGCACACTCCTGCTTTCACAGCAATAGTCATGGAAATAGTTTGGGGACTTTCTCTCAGTTTGGTTGCTTAGAGGCAGCTTGTCCGCTTCATAAGCTCAAGATTATGGGTTTTATGCTGGCTGGAGTCGATAGGTTTTCTGGAAGCAAAAATCATAGGCATGCATGTCATATGACTATGTGGCATAAAAAGATCCTTTGAGTATCAATTTGGCTCTGGAACTCTCAACAAAATTAAATCACTGCAATATTTAGCATCTATCAAGAGCTCGAATTAAATTAATTCTGGCATCAAAATTTGGTAGCAAGGGTCGCCACTAGATGGTGCAACCTTGAAATGGATCTCACATTTGGGAACTTGCTGTATCTGCAAAAATTTAGCTGCTAATTTGCAGCCTATTAAGGGGAGGGGGGGTCAGAAACATTGTTTGGAATGAAAATTGTACATTCAAAAATATTTTATGTATTGATTATAAATGCAGTTAATTCACAGGATTAACCTTTGTACACTTAAATGAATCTATTGAAAAGTGTTCCTTTCAGTAATAATGCCAATTAAAAAATAATTATGCATTGCTTTTATTAAGAAATATTGTGTTTTCTTTCCGAACCTTACATGTTTACATACAAATCACCAATACTAGTAAAACAGGGTCCGGCAAAAAAGCCTCCCCAGTTTCAAAAGGTAGTTACAAACAAACAAAACAAGATACAGAAAAAAGTCTTTTATTTATGAACAACAAATACAATGCTGTTTTACATTAATAGGTTTTAAAAGTTATGTCCACAAAATGGCATCCTCCAATGGTGACACATTGACGAAATCTTTCCTGAAAGTTCTTCGGAACATCAGTTTTGATTTCGTCTGATGAGGCCCACTTCCACTTGTCAGACACTGTGGATAAACAGAATTACTGAGCAGCAGAAAACCCTCCAGTGTACAAACAACATCCTACAACTCTGCAAACACTAAAGGAGGCAATCACCCACAGACATTGGCTGCTATTCCGCCGGAAATTACACAAAAAGTTATGGACAACTTTCATGAAAGACTTCGTCAATGTATCACCATTGGAGGATGCCATTTAGTGGACATAATTTTTGAAACCAATTAATGTAAAATGGCATCATATTTCACAAATAAGGCTTTTTTGTTGTATCTTGTTTTGTTTGTTTGTAACTGCCTTTTGAAACTGGGAGTTTTTTTTTTTTTTTTTCCTGACCCTGTACAATTAAATTTTTTATTATGAGTTCAAGACTGTTTTTATTTTTAAGGGCCCTCCTGGTGTAGGAAAAACAACTACAATATTATGTTTGGCAAAAATTATGTTAGGTCCTTGCTTTAAAGAAGCTGTTATGGAATTGAATGCATCCAATGATAGGTATGTTGCTTTGGATAAAAATTCTTATTTAAAATGTTTTCTTTATTAATCTAAATTTCAACTTTTTTTTAAAGATTTATGCAAAATTATTTTTTAAAATCTTATGAAAAAAATATTAATAAAAAATATTTTAATTTAATTTATATATGCTGTTTATATATATATATATGCACATATATTTTTTGTAGCTGTCAAATGTACTTGGAAAATCTGAAGTCTATAGTATTAGAAGTATGAAGGGAACATAATGTGTTCCAAATAAATAGATACATTAATTTAAATATATTTTTTCGCTATAATTAATTCACAACTTTCTAAGCTTTAGTTAAAATATTTAATTTTTATAGCTTAATAAACAAAAAAATTTTATGTTGTAAATATTTACATATCTAAATTTTCTTGAAATTTAATTCTTAATAATTGATAAATTGTATCTGGAACGGGCAAAATTTATGAATAAATGCAATTCTTGTAGCTTGCAAAAGTTATAAAATTTCCCCTAATTATTTATGTCTTTGTAATCCACAATTCTTATTAATTGTTGTATTCATGATGACTTTTTTTTTAGAGGCATTGATGTTGTTAGAAACAAAATAAAGATGTTTGCTCAACAGAAAGTTACGCTGCCCAAAGGAAAGCATAAAATTATTATTTTAGATGAAGCTGACAGGTAAGATAATTATACGAATATCCTAAAATTTATAATCATAAAATTATTTTTGTCTCTAGATTTTGAAATTTAATTCAAAATTTCCCTTTTAAACTAACTGCATAGTAAATCTCTAGCTTATATAATGTCTAATTCTTTTATAAATATGTTCATGCATCATAACTGAGGAATAATTTCATTCTGTACTTTTAATTATGTATTACCTGTGTTTACTCCTCAACATCTGTGCTTGTAATTTTTTTTAAAGAAAGATATCTCTAGAAATGAATAACTAATAAATTTTCCAGCAAGACCTTTTCAGTAAATTTTAACTTTACAGAAGTTATTTTTGCATCTTTATTTACATTTTTTGATGCACTCACAGCTAATTTTTCCTGGTCTTTTAATATACACCCAACTCTTGACTAAAGATGTGTTTTTTGTGACTTTATTTAATTAATTTAACTCTTTGAAAAATGGTTTCGAGCTTCTTGAATGTGATTTCAATGTTATCTAAAATAATATTTATAAGAAATTGATAATTCCATATTTAAAATCCTGAAGGGTTCTCCTTTAATCTTATAAAAATGCCCAAACTAATAATTGTGTTCAACAGGAAAAGTTATTGCTGTATTTATTTGATTAACTAATTATATATATATTTCATTCACAGCATGACTGAAGGTGCTCAGCAGGCTCTGAGAAGAACTATGGAAATATACTCTAAAACAACACGCTTTGCTCTTGCTTGTAATGCTTCTGATAAAATTATTGGTGAGTATCAATTCTTCAAAAACTAGTCTCTTTTAAAATTATAATTTTGCAATTATATCATTTTTTATGTTACATAAAAAATGTACTTTGTCTTTGTGAAATGACTTTTATGCTATAGTGTGTGTGATTGAAAAGCACTGAAATGGATTATTAAACTGCTGCTAGAACTACAATTATCAATCCAAAAAAATTCTTTGAATTTTATGAATTATTGACTTTAAGATTATGACATGATTTCTTTAAACAGATTAAGACTTTTATTAAAGTATGAATGCTATATTCTCATTTTTTCCTAGAACCTATTCAATCCAGATGTGCTATGGTTCGTTTTGGAAAACTTTCTGATCTACAAGTTCTTGCAAAAATTATGGAAGTTTGCAAAGCTGAAAATGTGAGCTATACTGATGATGGATTGGAAGCCTTAATTTTCACTGCACAGGGTGATATGCGACAGGTTTGTTTATTCAGAACTGGTATTTTTGTGTAAGGGCTTCCCTCTCTTTAATTTCTCTACATTTTAATTAGTTACACAAGAAATATCAAAACTATAAACCTTATTTCTTTATTTAAAAATTACTTTTTTAATGATGTATGGATTTAAAGATTAATTAAAATTTTAAATCTCATGTAAAATAATTGCTAATGTTAATTTTTCGTATAATAATTAATCCTCTATATTTCATAATTCTGGAGCCAAATATAAAATGTAAAAAAACTTAATTCATAAATAGCAAAACCTTTTTCCTTTGAATGATTCTTTTAAAAAGTTTGTCATATTTAACATATCAATTTTTGATGGCACACAATGCAAGAACAATATCGGTGTTTGAAAAAAATATAATTGCTTTTGTGTTTTCTTGGGAAATTACATCTGTGGAATGAAATTTTGATTATAAAAATATTAGCAAAATATTGAAAATTGTTCTAGTTCAATGGAGATTATAAAAATTCTATAAATTGAATTTATATAAAATTTCAAATAGTTTAAATTCAAAAAATTAAAGTATTCCCTTTAATAAACATCAACATCCGTAAATTTATTAATAAACAAAAGAATATCTTATCTATATAATCTTTTTTTAAACTTTTAACATTAATAGTTAAAATATCAATGAGATACTATTAAGTTATAAATTTTACTTAAATATTGAGAATGTTTTATAATCATCATATTACTATAAATGTTTGTAATGTATTTTTTGCAGGCTTTAAACAATTTGCAGTCAACTTATTCAGGATTTGGACATGTCAATAGCGAATATGTTTTTAAGGTAAAAAGAGAAAGTTATAAGTTTTTTTTAAAAAAATTATAAAAATAGCATGAAGCTCTGACATTTTCTCATTTCTTCCAAATAAATTACATGTATGTACATAATATCACATATTAATTTTCTACCAGTTAAATTTTTTAAGATCAATTATTTAAATGGAAGGTATTAAAGAGGCTTAAAATATAGAAAATTTGTATTTCTCATTCTTTCATCTTAATTATATATACTTTGCTTATTGAATTTATTTTTTATAAGTATTACTGAAGTAATTTCACCTTATTGCTCACATTTGACAACAATCAACCTAAATATTTCTTATTTTATTACATTTTAAAGAATATTTTTTGTAGGTTTTTATATTTATTTCTGGTTAAATTAATTCCCTAACATCCAATCAAATTACATATTATACTACTAAGACTTTATTCTATTATTTTTTTCTCTTTTAAGTCTAGTTAGTTTTATTATAAAAAAATATTAAATCAATGTTGCTACTGGCAGCAAATGAAAAATTACCTACTGCAACCATTTCTCCTCATTCTCAGTTGTAATTCTGTAAAATTTGTAACAATTAACTCTGAAAGGCTTAATTTGTGTGTTTGTAACCACCTTCTTGTGACAAGATTTGTGCTTATTTAACTGAACAAAATATTGAATTGTTTATATTATTTTAATGAAGCTTAGATTATATCAGAGTGGCTAAAAACTTTTCAACTGCAAGGTTATTAGTAACCTAATGAAACCACTTTAATTAACTAGTGATTAAAAGAGGGGACCCTCAATAACATTTTAGAAATATGTAATATAAAAACAGAATATTTTTTTATCAATCATGCTTCACTGTATATTAATGTAAATATATATATATATATATTCTTAAGTATTAGAAGTATTAACTAAAGTAGCTAAATTTAACACACATTTTAATTATCCCTGAATTATAGTATGGCCATATAGTGGTTATGTAGACATGAACTCTTGATTGGTCTTTCAATTAATCTGAAATTCTAAGCTTTGTCCTTAATCTTTGCATACCAGTTGTGACGGGTGCTTACGCGTTTCACTAACCTTCTCTCAATTCCTTTAAGATTGTATTTATTTTAACCAATCCCCGCTGAGAGCCAAAAGTGTGACTTATGCAAACAAGATAGTTTCGGGTTTAGCGAGTTTGAAAAAGATATAAAAGGGAGAAATGAAATGAAGAGAGGAGGATGACTACGTGGTTTGATAGAGGAGATAACTACGAGGTTGATTAAGAAGGTGATTCTGAGAGATTAGTTTTAACTAGTAAAGTTTGTTCGCCGGAGGAAGATTATAGAAAAAGGTACATTAATTCGGTTAGGACAGAACTGAAGATATCAAGGATTGAAGCCGCTCTTTAGATCCATCAAGTATTAAAGAATCCTGCCTTAAAAAGATATCAGGTCTGTTATTTTCATAAATTAGATATAAATGCGTAGTTTGATTGTATGCGTTATTCTCCGTAGTTTCAGTTAGTGTTCCGTCGTTCATAATTGAATTCTTATCTCACTCCACTGTAATTTGTTGTTCTTAAAGTTTGATTAATAATTGTGTATTTCTATAATAAGAAAGATTAATAAATAATATTGGTTTATTAATTAAGTAGTTGTTAATTATGAATCCAACATACCCGAATTTAGATAATGTGCAAAGGGGAGTTAATAATCATAGGGGTAGTGAGAGGCTACGACACAGTGTATTTTATTTGAATTACACGTACTTATTTGTATATTAAAGGTTTATAACACTTTTGTTTTACTAGGTTTGTGATGAACCACATCCGCTTCTGATTAAAGACATGCTTAAACATTGTGTGGATTGTAAACTAGATGAAGCATATAAAATCTTGCTGCATTTGTGGAAATTAGGTTATGCCTGTGAAGATATTATTGCTAATATATTCAGAGTTTGCAAAACTCATGAGATGCCAGAGTATCTAAAACTTGAATTTATTAAGGTATTTTGTTTCTAATACACTGTTTTTGTCATGTTTATAGTCAATGTCTTTGTCATTAATTAAAGTCTGTCTCCCTCTTCATTTTCAAAGAGAGAGAGAGACGATTTTCTTAAACAATTACATGTTGAATGTGCAATTTTATATTTGAGAAATTGTAAGTGTGATTAAGAATGTTCATTGTAGAAACTGTCAAACTCTATTTCTCATGTTTTTGTTTTTTTTTAAATTGTAAAAAGTTAGGTTATTAAAATTTGTTGCAAAGGAAAATATTTTTGCTGTACTGGTTACAATAGTGTGATGTTGAATTATCACATAACAGTAATAAAGCAATTTGGTGTGTTAAGTAAACTAGGCTTGAATTATCTTTTTGTATCAGGTAGTTATTATTCTTTACATTACATATAAAAGCTGCTTGAAGCAAATTAACTTCTTGATGTATAATGTTGTTGGGAGACATTTATTTCATGAACCACTGTAAACTTCAATGACTCAGAGATGTCAAGAATCTCGCAGATAATAAGAAGCATCATTCTGTTTTGTTTCAAATACTGAAGGTTCTTCCACTTTCTATACTTGCTTAAATATTATATAGCAATGTAGATTTCAAAATAAAATTTTCTCTAAGTTTATACATAACTGTTCAGTTCATAGTATTTTTTGGATGCATCAAATTCCATTTTATATGTATGTCAAGAGGCTACTAAAATCAACAGCTACATTTATATTTAATTTAATACTAAGATTTATTTTTGTTGCAGGAAATTGGTCTAACACATTTAAGGATTGTTCAAGGAGTGCAATCTCTGCTGCAGTTATCAGGGCTTTTAGCACGATTATGTAAAAAAGTCAAAACATTACCTGTCAACTAATCCATTCATTTTTTTTTTCATTACAAAAATGTGAGGAATTTGTACTTTTGAATCATGTTATATTTTTAAATAAACTGTACATAACTGTCTATTTATAATTTCAATTTATTCATTCTGTTATATCAATCTTTAGTGGATATTTTTTTTTTAAAGTTGCAGCACAAATCAAATTAAAGTTCAAGTATTAAAATGTTTCTGAAAAAATATTGGATTCTGAAATTGATTTTTGTCATTTTGAGGATACTAATAGTGTAGAGTTGTCTATCAGTTTCTACTCTTAATAGTGGTAAATCTGCTGGAAACTCACTAACAATTCAGAAAATTTTGTCATAGATGAAAAATAGATATTGCTTCAATCTTTGTGAAATGCTTATTAACTTTTACAAAAAGAACAATTCAGTGCAAAAGATGAAGCTTCTGGAGTATTGCATATAAGTGTTTAAGCAAAGTATTCAAATGGAGAGTCAATCCTTAATCTTGTGAGATTAATAGCTCATTTTACTAGCTACATACCTTCTAATACAATTTTAAAAAACCTGCATTTTTGTTGGGAAAAAAGATTACTAATGAAATCTAAATCTAGTGATAACCATGTTAATTTTACCTTTCTTAGTGTGGTTTCTAACAAAATTTATGAGAATAATACTATTTAAATCAGTACTTGCAATTTTACATGACAGATTGGAATATAAACATAATTTAATTTCAGAAATTTGCCTTTCAGTCATTACATCTACAATTTATTTCTCAACATCAGTTCTTATAACGTAAATCAATTTTTCAAAAAAAATTACAGCATTTTTTAACTTTAAATATTTGTAATTAAAAAGTATGCAATTTTTGAAGCAAAATTGTTAAAAAGAGTACAACTAGTGGGTTACCCCCTTAACTAATTTTTTTTTACCAAAATGCTTTTTGAAAAATTAAACATTTTTTTTTTTTACTTAAGATTAAACATGTAATAAAATAAGAAATTAGAAAGATTTTAATGTTCAATTTTAAAGGGGTTTTTTTAATATAATTTTGGAACATAAAACCCCTAAATGATTGCTTGTAAATACATTCTGCATGCAAAGAATGTTTCATATATCTTTCAAAAATTTTCACTAGTATGTGTGGGGGTTGGTTGCTTGTGTACTAAATGGGCAAACCAGTTAAATGGTTAATATTGCTCCTTCAAGATTAATATGCTAAACAATAATTTTTTTAAAAAATTTTCAACGGGGCTGCGCATTGGTATTTTAAACCTTTGCAGACCTAGTACATTCCCCAGGAGCTGGTACCACTTTTTAGCGCTGCACCATATAGGTGATACCAATTACAGCAAGCAATTTTGATGCCCAGTTTCCTCCATAGAGGGAGGCACCTGAGCTCTTAATGCTTTTATATACACATAAATTATTTTTATACTTGCATATTATATTCTCAACCAACTTCGCCCAGTCAAAAGATGTTACCAAAAGCCACAATATGCTGCTAATAGTGAAAAACCATTCCCACACATCAATATTGATAACAATGATGGAATTAGGTGAAATTGGTAAATAATATAATACATAAATTCTATTACTTTAATTGACTGTTTATCAAATATTTGTTTTCATAGTTTGACAAATAATATTTCAATTTAAATAAATGATAAGAATTAAGGTATGAATAAAATTTTTAACCTTATTTTAATTTATAATAATTTCCAAGACAACCATAATGATAAAAAAAATTCTTTTTATTTTAAAATAGCTGCAAAAATATGATAGAGTAAAAAATGACTTGTGTTTTTTACAAACCAATGCTGCATTTATACATAATATTCATTGTGATTCTAGAAAATGATAAATACATTTATAATTTTCTATAAAAATACATCTTAATTTTTTTTCCAAAAATTTTAAATAATCAGTTAGCTGAACACAGACAAATTGCTATATGTTATTAAAATTCACAGCAAAATTAGTAAGTTACAATAAGTAGCTTTAATCTGATTTTCGAGAGAAGAGATTTGTGCCAGACTAACCAAAAACATATCAATTAGTTTAATAATACCAAAAAGTGTTGTTGTGTGTGTTACCAATAAAAAACATATCAGTAAGTTTAAATTGCTAAACTTATTGATACGTAGGTTATTAAATTTGTTATACAGGGGTATTCTTCCGATAACATGGTTGATAGGTTCCCAGAAATACTTTGCAGAGTAAAATCTTGTTACACGAGATTAAAAGTCAATGCAAAGTAGAGTTGTGTTCAGAAAACTTTTTTAAAGATTTTTTTTTCAAATCAACATTTTTTTTATTAAAAATAAAAAAATTCTGTTCTCATTTAATTCATCACTGCTCACCACAATAAGGCGATGGCATTTTTTATTTTGAACACGATATCAAATCTTAACTAATTTTTTTTTTATCTTCTGCCCTTTTTATAAATTCTATTTTAGCTTGTTAGCTAGCCCTGATGAATTAGTAGTAAATTTTGTTGAATAGACATGCAACTTTCCTTTTGGATCTTCAGTAAAGAAAAATAATTCCCATGTTTTTACTAAGTCCTTCCTGTAACCTTTTCAGAGAAAAATTAGTAATGACATTATTTTCATCAGGGCAGTTCCTTTCTGGTTTAATCTGACTAACATTCGTAGAAGTCATTCGCATAAAATCCACTTTGCCAATTCACTTCTACTCATTTTGCACATCCACAAAGAAAGTTCTAATGTCCCGGACTCTCATTTTCTGGAGAGATACCAGCTAACTTACTACTGACTAATCTTCATCCAACATGCATTTTTTTTAGTTCTTTTACTGAAAGCACTATATGATGTAGATACAAGTTTTCATTGAAAACTGTTTCCAAACTTTCATTACATCAATTGTATTTAAAATCTATCAAAATGATCATTTTATGTAGTAAGTTTTAAAGGTATGAATAAGACCTTGATCTAAAGGTTATAGCAGCAAAGTAGTATTCAAAGGTAAAAACTCTACTCTAATATTGGGATAAATTAAATTCTGTGACAGACCTGTAGTGTTATCTAATAGTAATAACACCATAAATCTTTTAACTTATATGAGGGTTTTCTCAATTTTACCATGTTAGGCAAAACCATGTTGTAGGATGGATATACCTGCACATATTTTCATATATCAAAAACCTATTTATAAAACATTTATTTGGTATAATAGACCTTCTTTCTGGCAGAAGAGTTGCAAAGTATAATAGAGGTTAATTACTGACACATCAAATACTTTAAGAATTTGGTAGAGAATCTTCTATCAAAAGACATGCAGGAGTGGCCAACCCAAATAACCTTGCAAGCCACTTTGGAAAAACATAATCCTGCAGGGCGCATGTAAAAATATCTTTATATTAGATTTGGACCTATTACAAACATTTATTGGATAAAATAGAAACAGTTATGGGATTAGTTTGTTACAAAACAATACTAAAAGCAAAAATATTGAACAAAACATGCATTTTGTATAGTTGTATTGAATCTCGTTGGCCACCCCTGATATACAATAAATCATCATTGATTTGGACAGCAATTAAAAAAATCATTAATAAGCCAGTTTAGGAAAACAAAGCAATACTAGAAGTAACTTGTTGACTTGGTATGTATCAACCACAACCATTTCACTCAAAGTCAGACTTCTGCCTGATATACTTCACAATATTGTGTTATATTACAAAGTAATAAATTTTTAAAAAAGGCCTATAGTCAGTGGCATACAAAGACGACTCCTATGGGAGGAGTTAAATATTTTTTTTAAAATTCTTGACAAGACATAATTTTTGTACTAAAAATCAAAATTCTGTTTTTCTAAGGGAAGGGTTTAAACCCCACCCTTGTATATGCCACTGCCTACATAATAGCCATTACTACATAATGTCATGAAGTTAACTTAGTAAAGGTAAAAGTGTAAAGTAAACACACGTATCTATTAGAGATACACTTTACCTAACAGAAAGACATGAAAAGAAAGTGTCTGCTGAGATGTACCAGACATAGATAAGAAAATATAAGAATTTCACAATACTCCACCAAATTTAACACTTCAAGATATTGAGTTTTGCTAGAAGCAGATGAAGAGGATTCAGGCTGTTATATTTTAACAGCCTGGTTGAAAGAGTGAGAAGATCAGAAAACTATAAAGATACACCAGAAGTCAAAATTTAGTAAATTTATAATGAAATACATAGAAGACAACAGCAACAAATCCATATCTGGGTATTATAAACATCTAACGCATGTGCAATTATTTATTCAAGAAATTAAGGTTAAATTATACAACAAATGAATGTCTGGTTTTCAGTAGCTTGTTTTCAACCTAATGCATATCATGTGAATAAATGTTTTAATTTGATTTATTAGTTTGCTTTGCATTATTTCAAAATACATGCTCTTTTTATTGTACAGTGCTTAGCTATGTTCCTTGGCTCATTTTACAGGTTATTTTTATTTAATTTAGACTTTTATTAATCTGGATGATGTAGAGTTCCAATTAACTTTCCAATTGTTAAATTTTGATTCCATCAAAGCAACCATTTTAACACCCTTTTATAAGATTCACTTGTATGTAATGGAATCTTTGAACTCAATTTTTACCCACTTTAAAAGGTCAAATTAATTCGAAATTTTGCTCACTTGTCCAGGACCAATGACAAAATAATTTTAAAATTTTGTTCCATTGTCCTGCTCAGGATTAACAATTTCCCATTTTCAGATCACATCCTGCGACTAATTTCAGATCCCATTTCCAGATTTGGCGGTTAGCAGTAGCCCAGTGGTCAAGGTAACAAACTGCAGGAGATGGAATTTTCCAGGAGGATAATGCACCTATCCATGCAGCAGGACTTATGCAATCATAGTTTGATGAGCATGAGAATGATGTTAAACTTCTACCTTGGCCTGCACGATCACCCGACCTCAGTATAAAAGCTGTTATGGTCTATTTTAGAGCTTTCAATGCAGAATCTATATCCTCCTCCGGCATTTCTCCTAGAACTTTCACTTGGCTGCAGTAACCTAGTGGTCAAGGTAACGGACTCATGGCTGGTGTGTCGTGAGTTCGAGCCCAGTACCACTAAAGACCTGCTGTATAGGGGAGTGATGCATGTTAAATATACAAGAGCTCAAATGTCCTCCTATTTGTGTGGTGTGGTAGTTAGAAAAGGGGGGGCAGCTCAGGTGTCGTCTTCATCACTAGACCATGGTTCAAAATTACAAGGACAGTCTCCAAAAGCCCTTGTGTAGCTTTACAGTGCGACGTTAATATTCACTCACTCACTCCAGATTTAGCGAGTAAAAGATTAAGTTACAACTTAGTTTGATTAACTATAAAAATGTGTTTTTTTAATTTTTAAACTATAATTTTTTTAGTATTAGGGATTGTCTGCACCTTAAATTTAACTGGTAGTATGAAATAAAATTGGGAAGCAAAATAGCCCAGTATAAAAATATAAATCAAAATAACAACAATGCTTAAATACAACATAAGCTTATGATTAGTTTAAAAGTTCTTTGGTGAAACTAAAGAGCATCATATTTTACTATTGCTCTAGTAGTATACACATAATTGGTAAATAATACAATGTATATCAAATAAAATAAAACTTAAATTAATCTGTAATAAATAATTAATGATTTGCATTTTCCTCTTATATGCAAATTAGACTAATTTTCCAACTCAGATAATTATATAAGTTAACTTAAGTAATAAGAAAAATAATATGACTAGTTTTGCATCAAGCACATTTTTTGTAGCTTTCCCATAAAGGAAAGGATAAAAGAAATCACTAGGTAAATTGGCCTTAATAGATGGTACTTTGGGATAATGAGGAATAGCTGGTTCAGTCACATCAAAAAATGAAACTGAAGTTGAGAGCTCTAAATCGGGACAAACAGAACAAGGTAAATCAACAGCTTGTGGCTTACCATAATGATACCCAACACCAAGAATTTTATATTGTGGATTTATGACTGTACCTACAGCAGCAAATACAACATTAATTCTTATATCCCTTATAACAGGACAAGTTTTATTGTTGTGGGATAATTCGGGATATTCATGATAGGCTTCAATCCAATCATCTGCATTACTTCCATTTGCATTACCAAAAACACCAACAAATACTTGCTTTCTGTTTGATCCCAACAAGATATGTAAAATTCTTTCCTGTAAATCTTTACAAGGCAATCTGGAAAATATGAAACTGCAACTTGTTCTTAAATTTTTACCGAATTTCACAGATCTACGTTTGCTACTGCATACACTTCTCGCATCTTTCTCCAAGACACTCAATCCAGCAGAATCAACTTGGATTTCAAATGTATCTTCTAATTCCATAGCAGAATTGTTAGTCCCTATAAGAATAGGAAAACCAATGTGATAGCCAGGATTCCCACTCCTCTTAATTTCTGTTACATTATTCCATTTAAAAGTAACATTAAAATGCTGGAGAAATATGTCAGCTTCAAAATTCAAATCAATGTAGTTGAAATGTGCGCGGATGCTTTGAATGCCATAATAACCATTGTGTGTTACTGTAAAATGCACTGCACTGACAACATTGCTGCATTTATTATCAGAATATTTTATCTCTCGTACATTACTTTCAACACACAGAAAATCTAGTTGTTGGTGAGGTTCATTTATATAATCTGTAACCATTGTGTGAGTAATTAAATCATTTAATCGAGCATGAAGATTCAAAGACATACTTTCAGATTTGACACAAAAGTTAGAGTAGGGATAAGCAGATAAATAAGTATTTGGCTTACATTCTTCTTTTAAGTTATGAATTTGACGAGAACAATGTGAGTTGAAATCTTCAAGATACTTTACTTCTTGATAACAAGAACACATTCTTGTGAAACATGATGATGGAATTCCTAAAGGGGAGGAAAAAAACCATTTTAATTCTAAAATATGGTTAGCTTCATAATTTTTTTTTTATTTGTGTAAAACTTAAAATTAAAACTGAATAGATACATCCAACAAAATTTTGATTGTAATTAAGTCTGTGATATCTCTTTTTGATTACCTTAAACAGAGCATCAAATACTGTATTTATTCAAATCTAAGCCGTACCTTTTCTCCTATGTTAATGCTATGGACAATCCAATGTGGCTTAGAATTGAAGGAGGAAAAATTCGTTGGATGAAGGAAATGGGATATGATAGTGATGCTTAGAGAAATTACATGCTCATGTTTTAATTAAAAGTTTTTATTACTGGTAAAATAAATTTATTCCTTTCTTGTTTGTTCTTAATTTTTTTAAATTTCATAAATATTAAAAAACCTTTTTGGAGAACTTTTTTACAAAAATGTGTTGTGAATTTGGGATGTGGCCAGGGACGACTAAAGGCATGGGCCCATGCCCAGGGCCTCGGCCACAATGGGGGGCCTCAACTCGGCCTTAAGATCATGATTTGAATCATTTCAACTGCCAAATTTTATTTCCCATTGTATTCCTTGACAAACTGAGACTTTGGACAATAAGTCAACTGGCTATAGGTGATGATTGCCGTCTAAGTATAGGCCTAAGCCTGCCACCATACACCTCATTACTCATTCCGTCAAGCCGAATTGTGCAATTGTAAGTCATGCACATTTATTTGTTTCGGGTTGTTTATATGAGTATTTGGCAATGCATGCTATGTACTGTTTACTTTCAAAGGTCATAGGTGGGGCCTATTTTTCCATAGGGGCCCAGGGCCTCAAGATGTCCCTGGGTGTGGCTTAGATTCAAATAAACACAATTAATAGAAAAATGGGCCAAATACACCCATTTGGCCATAAGGTGTACTAGAATTCAACAAAAATATTTTTAAATACACTTTCAAAGTGTAGAGTGCTGCTGTTTCAGCAATCATACTCATGGGAAATAAGGATCAAAAATGGAAGAAAAGCACAAATGATTTTTTTTTTGTACTATTAGCATCTCCTCAGTACCACATGAATTGCTCCATTTTCCATCCAAATCTAACTAATTGATTTTTTTCATACAAAACAGGTAACATTTTAGTTGTTTTTATTTCAAGGCATGATTTGTGCAGCACCAATTTGGCTGCAGTGAAGCTAATAAGCAAGTATCAATTTTTTTTAATAATGATTATGACTGAATATGGCTAACATAGAAGATATAGATAATAAAGCAAGAAAAATAACCATAAACTTACTCCAGTGGTTCTCAAATGTTTTTTGTTTCTCTGATGCAGAATCAATAAAAAGAGGAAATCCAGCTCTCATTTCATTGAAACTAGATTCATCAGGCTTTTGATCATCACTCCATGATGAAATATGTTTAGACTGATATTTCAACAACAAATCTAAGTCTCTATGAGACTTAATAACAGGTAATTCTCTGAATCTAAGGTGCTGCTTCAAATTATCATGAACAATACAAAATAAAGAACTATGTAGATCTTTCTGCATTTTGTAAACTGTGTTGTTCCGAAATATTATATCTTTTTGGTAACAATAATTTGGATCAGGAGTGCGGCCCTGGGAATGGCATTTTGAAAAAACTTTTATATCCTCTTCACTACAATCAGAATCACAGCAACAGTTAATGTCACATGCATTCCAGTTTAAATCACAAGAACAAATATCCTCATCTGATATTGTAAAAGACAAATAATTCTGATCCAAATCCAATTTCTCCTCTTCAGTTACAATAAGATCAGAAACACTTGAATTATGTTCTTCTGTAAAATTGCTTAGAGTAATGTTACTAGAAACATTTAAGAAATCTTGATTCAAGTCCAGAATTTCTACAGAATCATTTTTTAAATATTCGTCATAGCTATATACTTGTTCTGGTAAGTTTTCTGAAACTCCAGATGAATAAATGCCCTGTAAAATGCAATTTATAAAAAGTAAGCTAAGCATCTTTGATTTTTATTTAATAATTATAAAATGTGAAAAAATTAATAGTTAAAAAGTAACAAAATGAAATCTGATTTTGAAAATTTTTGATGAATATGAAGTTTTAGAATGACAAAATTTTTATTTATGATTGCGTAAATTAAATTTTTTTACAATACTAATTTGTTTTACAAAATAATTCATTTCCGCGCGGAAGTCGTTAAATAGAGAGAACTTTTTTACGTGAGTAAAGGGAAAGGAAAGAGGGGATGACATTAGTAAAGGGGAAGGAACGAGGGGGATGACATTCTGCAGGGTTACAGAGCAAAGCAATTTTCTCGCCAATATCGGCGCTTGCTTTGAATACGATGCCAAACATTTCATTTTCTCCGTTGATGTAGACGTATTCGCATGGCTTCTTGTCGAAAGCATATTGGATAAATAAAAAACTATATATAACCATCTTTCGAAATTGCAAGTTTAAATACATGCTACAAATTTATTTGTTCAATATTTTTTAAATAAAAAGTTGAATTATGTAATTGCATGGTAAGTAATACGATTACGAGCAGAAAGCGCTCACATTCTTGTTTATGATTGTTTTTTGAAGCTCCGGGTTTTTAACGGAAAGGTATTAGATTAATTTAAATAAACGATCACTCTCATGACCCAGAAATTCCAAAAGGTTATGAATAAGTATTTCAAATAAAAACAAGAATGATTTAAGAGGCGATCTTTCAAAAATGTAATTACTGTAAGTCGAAAGGGTAAGTAATTTGATACAGAATAAAAAGCGTTTACTAAAGTGATTTGTGTGTGAAATGCTTGTTTTCAGATTAAATTTTCTGTATTACATAATACAATGTTTGATTATAATTTTAGATACATTGAGCTAATGAATATTCATTGATTAAATTTTTATTATCTATTATTTGTTTCGCTCATTCTGTGGGCCGTCAAATTACAGTTTAATCGTTACGTATTCGTAAATACTTGTTTTATCAACACACACAATTCAATATGTTTATATATTCGTAAGAATACAAGAATCGAATGATAGATTGACCGGAAGCCATGATTTTCACTCTGACAATGAATCGAGTTTCTCTGATATTTTTGTTTAATATAAACGAAATTTTTTAAAAAGTTTAGTATTTTATGACTAAGTATTAACTTTCTCTATGTAAAAATAAAAGAGCAGACTTCCAAAATTAACTAGAAACAATATATATATTGCATACTTGAAAGCTAAATCAGATTATAAATTAAACTCATTTTCAAACAGAAATTAGTACATCCTACCATAATATAATCATATATCTATGCATATAATGTATAAACTCGACTTAATTCGTTACTAAATTTATGCCGAAAGCAAGTAATATAAAAAAAAATTCTTTTTTAAGTCAATTCCTGCTTATAGAAACTGGAATGAATAGAAAGTATTTTATTAAGGGCTGAAAATTTGAATGATATATATATATATATATATATATATATATAGGGATAGAGTGAACTAATAGTAAGAATTGAATAAAGAGCATGGTTTGTCTGCATTGTTGTAATAATGGCTAATTTGGCTGAAAAACTAATAATCAATTAATTAAAATTTGAAAAATCTTTATTAACATCAAGTGTCCTCCTCTACAAGTTTAAAAATATTATTTGAACTTGATAGGATGAATAGAAAGTATATTATTAACGATTGAAGATTTGAACAAGATAAATAAATCTATAGAGAGAGTCAACTAATAGTAGGAATTGATTAATGAAAAAGAGGGTTTCATTACATATTACTGCTGAATGCATATTTGAGTAAGCGATTCGTTTTTTTTGTTTTGTTTTTTTGTACCAAATAAAATTTGAGTTTGAACAAGACAAAAAAAATTACATACTGCCTGTGTTATAGTTTTTAATTAAATGGAATAAAAAGCCTAAATCCTACAAGCTATTATTAATTTTCAAAGTTTTCTTATAAAAAGAAAGATTAACAGGCCAAAATTATCGTTCCATAAAAAAACCATAGTATCCTATGGTTTTTTATGGAACGAGAACTCTCTTATGGTTTCCTTTACTAAAATAACTATATTAAATGCCGAATTAGAAATAAATTCACTTATTTAAATGCGTATAAATGAGCGAAAATGTTTCATTGAAATATTTTTTACCTTAGCAACAATAGAAACTACAATTTCACACAGTTGTTTTTTACAGTAAATTATTTTAAATATAAATTAAATGTAAAACTTTTTTAAGAACAAGCTTTTATTTAAACGCGCTAAAAAGAATAAAATAAACTTTTCCTTTAAAACTTTTTTTACTATCAACTTATAACGTCATTACACAATTTATATGATATAAAAGCTTGTCGCAATATTTAAGTACTCATATTTACTTAGTTTGAATTTTTAAAAACCAAAATCAATCAGGTCAAGTTATTTATTTTACTTGTTTATCTACACAGGTAAATCTCGCGAAAAGCTTTTATATCATATAAATTGTGTAATGACGTTATAAGTTGATAGTAAAAAAAGTTTTAAAGGAAAAGTTTATTTTATTCTTTTTAGCGCGTTTAAATAAAAGCTTGTTCTTAAAAAAGTTTTTTTACATTTAATTTATTTTTTACTTTTTAGTTATCGCTGAACAGGTTTCTCAGCCTGTTCAACTCATTGAACGCTGGTTCGCCATCCCTGGTTTAGCTGAATTAATTCTCGCAAAATGGTATTAGACTAAAAACACAATTTTTTTAAATCCGTAATTTTTAAGCAATTTTTTCAATCTTCATGCAGATTTTGGCTAACATTGTTCTACACACGAAAAAAAAGGTTTAGTGAGATTATCTTCATAAGTGACAAAGTTATTAAATGTTTAATTAAAATTTTGACTATTTTTGAAAAACTTAAAGAATATATTATTTATTTGAAATATTTTGAAGATAAGGGATGTATTTCTCTAACACATTAGAAGAAAATTTGAATTGTTTATTAAAAACTTCAAAAGGCGTTTAAATATTTGTATTAATCAATAAAATGCTTAAGACTCAAAACGCATTTTGTAATCAAAAAAGAAAGTTTTATCAAATAATGATAATTTTTTGCTGGACATTGAATATCTTCTACGTAAGAATCTATTTTTTTTTTAATTGCTCAGATCATCTTTAGAAACTTGATTTTGAAAAAATCAATAATTAAATTCAAATAAAATTAACAGATTCTATTTGTAATTAAATTTAAGGACACATGTCGTAGTGTGTGTTTAGATTACTGGTGATAAAATGAGGTATATTTAAATTACTCGTAGGCTTAAAATTAGGAAATTTCTTTAAAAAATTACTTCATTTTATTGTAAAATTATTTTTTTTAATCGAAAATATATTGCATTTCTAGATAATATTTTTCTCTTATTGTTTTCCTAGCGGATTCCTTTTTGATGGGTAAGATACATTAAAAAAATGATCTTTCCGATTCTGTAATTATTTTTTGTCTGAGTTTCATAGATTAAAGATAGATAAATTATTTAAAGAATTTCTTCAATACTCCATCTCAGTTTAACTTGGCAGCGTTGAGAAAGGTATACAATGTACCAATCTACTTGAAAAATAGCTCTACTTTTTTGTTTTGAATTTAAATCCAAGGAAATAGACAGAAATTTGTAAAAAAAATTGCATACGTTGTAGAAATTACGTGTTTTTACGTTGTAGAAACGTAATTATTTTTTAGACAAAGTTAATTAATACTGTCAATAGCGCAACGTTATGAAATTCCAGTTTGGCTGAAAACCGATTTTCGACGCCAACTTTTGTCATTGTTGTAACAATAAAATTATTACAACAATGCAGATATATCCAAGTTGGCGCCCAAAACTAGTTTAACGTTTTTAATTAATATCTTTTTAATTAATTGCAATATCGGAATATAAATGGTCAAAACATGCATTGTCATCCAAACTAAACGTGTATACAAAATTTCAGCTCAATGGGAGGAAGATATCAGCTTCAAAATTGAGTTGCAAGATTCCACCCGAACAAATTACATACATACATACATACATACATACATACATTGTAAGTTAAATAAAAGCTTTTAAAAGGGGATGCATTTCTCTATGTTAAAAATCATATTCCAATTATTTACAAGTTCCTAAGAGCATTTCTAAATTTATATTAATTTAAATCCAGGGCCGATCCTAGCAGGTGTGCAGCGCGTGCACCGCACGAGGGCGGTCAATACAAGGGGCGGCCGCAGGCCGCCTATAATTCTATAGATCAAGCAAAAGTTTTTGCGAATTTCTCAAAATAATTTTTAAAAAAAATCGAATAAATATGTTGAATAGTTGTTGAAAAATCAACATAAGTCAGGATTTCCCGATAGCATAACATAGTTCAAGAAATCTAGAGTTAGTGTAGAGTTCACTAGTCCATTCTCCATTAATGCCTACTCTTTATACATATCCTCCATTTCATAATCAAAATTCGAGGCAGAGCCGGGAATACCGCAATAGAGAAAGTATTTTTTTGTTTATCAGTGGAACTAGTGGTGCATTGGATCGATGCTTAACAAAGGCATCTCAAAAATGATTTTTGCGAAAGTTACTTTTCGAAAGCATCTAATATGGTTTATATTACCTAAGACACGAGTGTGTAAATTCAATATGCATTTAGGGAAGTTAAAAGTTTTCAATTTAATAATAGCTTTACAATTTTGAAAAACAAAATAGTTGAAAGAAGTGATTTTTGTGTCAATGGTTTTACAACGCTTATAAACAATGCTCAATTTCCTTTCTAGTGTAAGTGTTGTACCTCTATTAAAAGGCAGTTTCTTGTTGCTTTACTTGGTATCAAGTTATTTGAGAAAAACTTTGCAGCTTCTTTTGATCAAATTATTTTTATTGGCAATGCCTGCTAGGAAAACACTTCATCTAGTATTATTAATGTTAGCGAAGTTCTTAATTTCATTTTTATGTTGTATGTACTTAATGGTACTTTAGTACTATAGTTAAAAAAAATGCGGGTTTTATGCATTTTCTTAAAACCCTAAATGTTACACGACAGCATATAATCAAATAGGCAAATCAAGATATTCACAACATAGCACTAAAAATAGATATTAAAGCTAATCATGATCTATATATATATTTGTCCACTTTTATGTATTCTCCATCTCCTAGTTGAAAAATAATTTCATGTCACCTGATCCACTTAGCCCACTACCGTGTTCACTATTTTTCTACGTTAGCAGCAAGAGCTGGGAAAACTGGATCCATGTCCGGGGCGGCATTTGGACCGAATTTGAAAAGTACATTTTTTTTGTTTCAAAAAAATTTGTATAAAAATATTTTCTGAAATATTATTATTCATGCTTTAGAAACCTGGAACACATAATCATTTTATAGACTGAATTCAAATGCCGACCGCTACTAATAAAATTTGTAACTACTACATTTTTTGTAAAAGCGACTATATCTTTTATAAAAAGGACGATATCACACATTTGTAAAAAAGACTTTATCTTTTGTAAAATTGTACTAGTGCGATTTGTTGTAGCAAGTAAATTGGCACCCGGCCTCGGGATACAGGTATAGATACGCTTATCTTAGCATGATTTTCACTGGCCTGATATAAAGTGGAAAACGGTAATTATCTTGTTTTACTTATGGTATTACTACTTTAAGGATGACTCAAATGTGCACAAAACAGAATATTTCTTTTAGAGCAGCGTTCGGCAAATTGCAGTTCTTTAATATTTCATTTTTATGTACAATTAAAAATTACGTCTGCTAAAACGTTATCGTTCACACTTTCTTATTTATAAATGTGTCTTGGTGGGAAAAATTACTTGCATTTACATGCACATTTAAATATTTTATTGGCTTACTGAAAGAATTTATTGTTAAATATGTATTTGATTTATCTTTTTTGCGATGTCCAGTTATGTATTTGTATTTAGTATTGTGAATTTGGTCTTATATTTTAAGTACTTATTTATTTATTTCGTACTGTATACGTTTGATGTCTGTTTTCTTATGTGTTGAACCTTGAATGGTTCAAAGCTGATGTGTATGTTAAATCAGGAAATTTGATACGCTTTCTCTTATTTTCTTATGTCACTCTCTCCCCATCGGGAGTGAGGTCAGAATGGACATTCTTCCCCCACACAACACAGAATGTCCGGTGTCAGCTAACTTAAAGGGGACAGAGGCAATTAGAATTTTTGGAAGATATCTAGCGCAACTGGAGATGTTTTATTTTACTCTTGAGTAAAGTTACTTGACTTGTGATCGTTGCTATCAACAGACTCCTTTTCGAAGAAGACACAAATCAATCTCTTTCATTTAGATCATATGAAATAGAACAGGTAATTATGTTTTTAATTTTGAATTATTATTTATATTTTTAAGGTATACATTAAAATACACACATTCTGTAGTACCTCCTGTAAGATACACTTTGAAATAGGCTCATTTAATGTTGATATCGTTCTCTTAGAATATGGACTTTATCTATTTACCTCTCATTTAGGGACATTCAATTAAAGTGAAACTAAAAAAATAATTCAAAGATAAGTTAAAAGAAAAATAAATGATTTTTTTTTTTGGTAAAATTTTAGGATCTCAAAGACAAGAGAGAGAGTAGTATATATATATATATATATATATATATATATATATATATAGCTTGTGTTTTTCTTTAAATAAATCAAATAAAGTGTTAGCCTAATAAATCAATGTAACTTAATAGGGGGGGGGGTACAACACTGTATGTTTGACGCTTCTATTTATAGACAAAACAGAATGTATAATAAAGCTATTGTATACCTCATGGACTCGCGTTTTCTGTGGATTTACATAAAAATAAAAACGCGTGCTTAGGCTGACACATTCAAAAGATCCGTACAATAGAGTATTTTCCGTAAATACAAGATATTTTACTGCTATTTCAAACATTTATTCATTAATAAAACTTTTTCAACTAAGAATTTTAACTTTTCATTAACTTCAAAATTAAGAAGGAAAAAAACCTGTGACTAATGTACTTATTTGGACATAATTTATTTAAAGAAAGATATACTGAATTTCTAATTAAATTAATTTGCTTAGCATTAAAGGATAAAATACATAATGTCTGGTCTTGTGGGTTTAAATTTCTAGAATTAAGACATATTGTGTCAGGTTCCTTATTTGGAGGTACTATTATATTTTTACCATATTAAGTTAAGTGTTAAAGAGTATTTTATTGTATTTACTTTTATGAAAAAGCGGATTATAAAAATAATAAGTCAATTTTTGATGAATTAAAAATTTTTTGTATGAAAGCAAAGCAATTTATCAATTATTTTATACTTTTCCAACTTAATTGAAATATATGTTGTTGAAAATTTTAGAATGTCCGAGGAAGGGCGTAAAGAAACTAACAGGTGCCCATTATAAAAGAATAAGACTCGAAAAACAAGCCCATTTTAAAAAACAGGCTGAAAGTTTACTGAATTACTTACAAGACACTAGAAAAAAAGGAAAGCAGTATAGAATCAGATTAAGACTTTCATGATTAGGATGGTGCAGATCAAATAAACAGAATAGATTCTGGCACTGCTGTTGTAGGGTGAGTGAGTGAATATTAACATCACACTGTTCAGCTACACGAGGGCTTTTGGCGTTGGACCTCGTCATTTTGAAACATGGTTAAGTGACGAGGACGACACCTGAGGTGGCATCTCCTCTCCTAACTATCACACACCAAAGGGAGGACCTTTGATTTCTCGACAGATTTAACTTGCATCGCTCCTCTACACAGCGAGTTTTTAGTGATACTGGGCTCGAACTTGTGACATGCCAGCCACGATCCGATACCTTGACCACTAGGCTACCGCGGTTACACTGCTGTTGTAGGAACTCCTCCAAAAAAATCCTAAAATCACAATACTCTAACAATGTTTTTTTGTTCAGATCTAGGAACCTGGCCAGCTATTCATTCAGACGCCGATAGATGTTTTTTTTTTTTGGTAAAAGAAGGACCCTCTATAAACCATTGACAAAGTATAATTTTCCGGTCGAACGTTTAGCTCATATTGTTATACTAAAATTTTCCAAAACGGTGAAAAGGTTATGCTTAAATCGTTAATCCGTTGCAAAAAAAACTGTGCATATTGTTTTTGCAGCAAACTTTTTGTCTGTGTCATTAGTTCTCTTTCCATGGAATATTTTAAAAGTTGGAAACATCACGTATATATTTTAAAAGAACACGAAACATCAAAAAACTATAATCAAAGCCAGAAGTCTTAGATTGAATTCAGTCAGCGATTACAATGCTCTAAAACAATTGACAGTGACTCGAAAAGACTTACTATTGCGATTATTGATGTGATTTGCATCTACGTATTGTAGCAACGTTAAAGGTACTGGCTCAAAATTGTTTAGCCCTTCGGGGTAAGTGTGACAAATTAAATTTGTCACACTTACACATTGCAAATTTGAACAAATTTAATTCCAATATATAATGGTAATGCTTTACAAATAAATCAATTACTTGCTAAATTTGATCCAGTAATAGAGGAGCATCCTCGAAGAGTGCTAAAAAGGGAAGAAGCTAAATGCACTATCTAGGGAAAAATACTCAGAACGAAATAATTTCTCTTCTACATGAGAATTTTAAACTACATATTGTTCATAAAAATGAACAAGCCAAATGTTATTAGATAATTTTATATTGCGCCTCTGGTTTTAGTAAGATCGAACAAATGACATTTCTGGTAAGATATGTATGTAGTGAGAAATCTTATCTTAATGAAGTTACCGTTAAAATAAAAGAATTTTTTAGGTTTCCTTCCAGTTAAAAGATTGATTGGAAAAGAACTTTTACATTTAACAGCTGAGAAACTTCAAAAATTAGGGCTAAATTTGCTAGATATGCGGAGGGCAGGCCTAGGATAACGGAGCCAATATAAATCAGGGGTTCAATCCACAATCTTCTTGTCATGTAGTAGCCACTCTTTAAATTTGATCGTTAATGACATGGCAAAAGCATCCTTAGAAGCCTGCACTATCTCGACAAAGTTAAAGGTATGCGGCATCGGCTTTTTTTCTGCAACTTGACCAGTATATATATATATAAGGAAAAATACAAAAAACCATTCTTATTTCAATATGTTCATTCAATTTTGATTTAACATACACTAATATTGGTGGTAACACGATCAAGATAAGTGTAAGTAGTTATTAAGTTTTAGTAAACGGTGCTGCCGTTGATTTTTGTTTAAATCAGAACTGTAGTGTATTATCTGTGATAAGTACAAAACTGTTATTTTATTCTTTTGATCCTTTGATATAATATTCACTAACTCCTGTCCCCGGTTTCTGTTTAATATTTTAGAGGATAATGCCTTCTATAAAAGCTCTTTATTAAATTTATGAATGAATGAAACGTTTCACAGGGTGTTTCCTAAAAGAGTAGAAAAAATTTGGGCATATTGTCAAGCTAATTTAAAAAAGAAAACTCCCATATAAGCATGTGTCCTGATGATTTGTTTCGGAAATAAGTACGAAATGCTTAAAAATTGAAACTTTAAATTTAATTTTTTTAAATAAGATTTTCTTACAAAATTGAGTAACTAAACAGGTTTTTTTTTTTGGTTTTTTTTTTGAGATTTTTATTTTTACGAAGACTTTGAAGAGTGCTACAAATAATTTATTTTATGTAATTTGTTAACAGGAATGGGTATTTTTTAATGAATAATCCATATTCTTACACTCAATAATTAAAAGTCTTGAAACATTTAAATTTTTATGTTCAACTTTAATTTGGCATGATTTATTATCAAGAATTGATGTATTGAGTAAAATGCTTCAAAATCCTAAATTAAACATCGCGGAATGCATACAAGGCTTAGATAATCTTAAAAAATATTTAATTTTCCAAAGATCTGACGATAATTTAAAAATATTTGGTGATTCAGCAGCAACACTTGCTACAGATTTAGGTATTTATCCCAAATTTCCCGTCTCGAAGCTAAAGCAAAGGTACATTTATTTGATTACGAGGCCTGTGATGAGCCAGTTTTAAATCCCTTACAGCAATTCAAGACTAATTTCTATTTTGCAATTCTTGATCACACGATCTCTTCAGTAAATGAAAGATTTAGCTTTTTATCTGAGTGTAATTCAATATTTTGCTTCCTGTATGAGTTTCACAACATTTCTAATGATGATCTCATGAAAGCCTGTATGGATTTAGATATTAAGCTACAAGTACAGGAAGAAGAAAGTATTGTGAAAGATATATAGATGGCATACAGCTCTATCATGAAATAACTTCATTCAAAGATATTTTTCCTGGTAAAAAACAGCCAACTGAGATATTAGAAATTATAGTGAAAAATGATCTTTGTTTTCCAAATTTTGCTCAAGCAATAAGAATTTTTTTAACCTTACCTGTTTCTGTAGCTTCAGGTGAAAGAAGTTTAAGTAAATTAAAATCATTAAAAATTACTTGAGAAATAGTATGACATGAGAAAGGCTTTCAGATTTGGCCATAATCTCAATTGAATCAGAAATCTCTGCAAAAATTGATTTAACCGAAACTATTAACAAATTTGCTTCTCAGAAAGCCAGAAAAGTTATTTTATAGTTACAGTAAAATCCGACGTATAATGCGCCCATATACTTTCTAGCTGCAATTGTTAGTTTTTAGGTATATTCACCGCGTATAACACGCACACCTTTTTTGCGAAGAAACCTGAACCGCACGTGCGCAATACTCTTATATGTTTTAAAGTCCTTTATATTCGAGGTATTATTCCAAGCTTTAGTAAAAAATGGTGTACTTTTAGGATTATAACCCTTTAAAGTTCATAAGGAATGTTATTTCTTTCACAGAAACAGTATTTCGATAGATGTAAAAGTTTGATTTTTTCTATGCTCATCTTTTTGTATTTTTAAAGCTCTCATTTTTATACCCAGCGTATAACGCGCACCCGTACATTTCCATCTTATTTTTTGTGTTAAAAGTGTGCGTTATACGCCGGATTTTACGGTATAATTTATTACTTAGTCTTTGCAGAAGGACTGACACACGAGATTTATGCCTTAGTAATTATTTTTATTAGATCGTATTTTCTGAGTAAATTCTGTTGTTTTGCAATTATAATTATAAAATATATGTTTTTATTTTAAAGGTAATATTTTTGTTAGTTTATTATTTTGATAAAGTATATTATGTCGCTATTATAACTCATTACCTGGCCAAAAAATAAAGTTTTGCACTTCTTTATTTGAGTTTTTATTAATTTTTTATTTTTTATTCTTATATAAGTAGATGAGTTTTTTTAACGTCAACATTAAGTATTAGTCAAAATATGAAAATTTCTCTAGGGGGGCGGCACATTAGGTGTTTGCACGAGGGCGGCCGATACCCTAGGATCGGCCCTGTTTAAATCATTAAGAATACACATCATGTTTTAATTTTTTTTTTTTTAAAAAAAGCGGTCAGACCTTTTGACAAAATTTTCCCTGCCGTAATTATATATACTTTCCAATTTTAAATATGTAACTGCCGCTTACGTCATTACTTGGGGTAAGCCAAAAGTAATTAATAGAATTTTGGGGTAAATTATTATATTTAATGACATAAAATAACACAGTTACAAAGGACAGACACTTAGACAATTACAAGACAAACATTTAAAGAAAATAAGTAAAGTTTACAAAGTTCAGGATTGGACAACGAAACGGCGAACGCACGCTTGTTCCGATCCAAACTCTCTCTGACGGTACTACAGTGTTTCGTACAGTCACACTTCCGGTCCAAGCCCATATTGTAATGGCGGCACCTACATTTAGGTCTTGGAACTATACCGTGCGTTACAAATAGAGTTTATCCACATAGAAAAATATCTAATTATAAAACTGAAATTTTATTTCTAAGCATGCCCCTAAAATTTTAAAACACATTTTACCTTTATGATACATACACACTTTTAAAAAAAATGGACATCATACTTAAATTCCTGTTTAATTTAATTATTGAGTTTTTCAACTTTCCTCCCCCAATTTTTCTGACAGTCATAAAAGCCTAATTCTTACTGACTAGTGTGGGAAAGAAATGAGTAAATCTTATTTTTTCCTGCTTCGTAAACCTGCATTACATACATATGCTTCAAAAATAGTTTATTCTGCTATATTACAGTATTACTTCTAATTTTTATTCTTCCGTGTTCACTTTAATAAATCATGAAGTTGGGGGAAAAATTACTTTTGAATCAAAGATTTTTTGCAATCCTCTAGTGTAGAGATCAATTATTTTTCATCCAATGTTCTATACAGAGAATTGTACCAATTCTAGTTTATAATGACGTATAAAAACTGTATCGCGCAAAGTGAGTAAAAGAATCTGGTAAAGCATTGAATATCGCAAAATGTGTAATGACACAGATAATTTTTATCAAATTGCAACTATAGCATTTTTTTTAAAAATAAAGGTACGTTTGATCTCATAAATAATTGCATTATACATTCACATGTATATATGTAAACTAACAAACTTTTTAAAGAAGCATGCAAATAATCAAATATCATCCAACCTATAACGTATATGAAATTGGGACTGTGATAAAACACATGAATTTTTACAAATTTGGTAAACTGCAAAAATTACATTATATTTTTTTAACATATATTTTATACAGTTGATAACAAATACGAGTACATTTGTTACTTTGATAAATAGTTTTGAAATGAGACAATGTAAAACATAGTTTATAATTAGAATATAATACATTGTTGCACATTGTGATATTGGTTGCTAAATAACACAGAAACATTGGATTCGTAGATATGTGGTGCCTCAATTTCAATAGTATGCGATTGCATTAAATTTGACAAAGGACCGTTTTCAATAGTTTGACCGAAAAAACCGAAATTTATTTTGCTTATTTCACACAATTTTCGTATTATTCTGTTCTCTATATTTTAATGATGGATTATATCTACAAGAAGCTGTATCTTTGGCTGAGATTTATTTTTGTGGTAATTTAGTTAAGAAAGAAAAAATACAGCATTATGTAACAAAATGTGTTTAAAATGTATTTGATATAACATGACCACGATAAACCTGGTTCGCCATTTAATTAGTTATAATTGTAAGGGGATATCAGGATGTTGACTCATAATAAAATAATTTCTCATCGGAAAATTGGGCAAATCTTTCTTAATAGCCTGTGTTATGTATAGTCAATGAGACTAGGAATAATCAAAGACCTTCCTTTCTCTGATCTTTCATTGAAATATAGAGGCTGTAAGCAGTGGCGAATTAAGCGGGTGTCGGACTTCAACATTGGTAGGGGCCCCAAGCTTGATGAGTGCAAAGGCCAGCGACAAACCAACCACGCCAGCTTGGAACAATGAATGAAAAGAAAACAAAGTTACAATGAAACCCCAGCTAGAAATTTATCGGCATGCAAGAGAAATCCTAATGTCGAAAAACTTTTGAAAATATTTTTAACAATACCGATATCGAATGCATCAGGTGAATGATCTTTTTTAGTTTT
>BMAO01010081.1:0-22872 GCA_019973975.1 Trichonephila clavata
ACGCGTATGTGATGTATTTGGGGGAGGGATAAATAAAAGAGATTACTCTGAAACAAGTAAATCCTTCGTAAACACAGTGAATGCCCTTTTATTGAATTCCAAAGCCTTTGGATTTATTTTACGGATAGCAGTGCAAAGATAAGATCGTACTTCTGAAAGACGTATATATACGTCCGGGCAATTAACGCTTTGACGGAGCGAGAAGTTTACATACGCCTCCTCTGCGACACTTAAGAGGTTAAAGTCGTAATATAATCAATAATTTGAAAGATTATGAAGATAGACAAGAAGAATTAGACTCTTTGAGAGCGGATAAAATATATGCAAGGATTCAGCTTTCCAACAAATCGGAAAGCATTTTCTTAAAATAGATACCAATCCGAATGGAATTTGTGAATTTTTTTAAAATGAGCTTCGATCATGCCTATCTGGTTATCGTGACGTTCACAAGAAACTGACCAACCGACCGGCGTCATAAAAACTTATCACTTATTTTATGGTGCCAAAATTATGGTGGTATCTTCAAGTGACGAAAGCGATTTTGTCGAAAGCAAATAATTCGTCACAGTAAGATGAGCGCTTTAGATTACGATGAGTAGCAGTGAATTATGTAGGTGCATTTTTAAAATTTATCCATGTATACAATGAGAAATTAAATGTTTTTAAAATATCTCCATGTGAAATTTTATTATTTATTGTGTTTGGAAGCACTTTCTCAAAAATTTCTCGTAATTGACGTATTTTCTAAGTATGACTTTTTTTATGCGTTTCCTCTACAACACGTAAAAAAAATTCTGTAGGATGTCGTCAAAGTTGTTTGTTGTATGTATTTATGAAATTTTCTCTCTATATATATGTATATATTTTTGTGCGGCTTCTTTTTATGCGGTCCCTATCCTACCGTACAAAAAAGAGGTTTACTGTAATGATTTTTACTGTATCTATAAAAAGTTATGCTATTCCCTAAATCAGTGCTCCCCAACCTTTGTATCACCGCGGACCGGTTAACGTTTAATAACGAAAGAAATGAGTGGCGTACACAAGGTTTAGACAATTAATTTTTAGCATATATATTTTTTTTTGTTTCGATGCATTCATCTCCGTTTTTTTTTCCTTACAAAATGTAACACTTCCCATGAAAGTTGTCTTTGTAATCCACTGGAGGGGAAGTTGATTTTTTTTATATTTTAGATTGTTTCGATTTAATAATTTTAATTTAATTTGTTTTTAAATATGCCTTAAGAATAAAACGCAGTAGCATCGAAAAATGAATCTAAAGTGATTTATCATGGTATATAAAGTGATTTCCATGAAAAGTCGCACAAACCCGAGAGAAATACACCACAGCAGTGATTCTCAAACTGGGGGGCACGCCCCCTACGGAGCATAATTACCCCACGTGAGAGGACACAAACATATCAAACCCCCCCCCCCCAAAGATTTTTTAAAAAAACTACTATTTAAAAGTAATTAGTTTAAAAACATCTTTTAACTAAAATTGACACGTACAAAATTTAATGCTTAACTTGATAATTTGTATCGTGTATGATTATGCTCATATTGTATATAGCTTTACATTATTATTACATTCATTACATTGTTATTGTACGGGAGGAGGCGCGATGAAAATATGATTGAAAATCGGGCCACTAATACTGGAAGTTTGAGAAGCACTGCAACACAGCAAAATAATAATAATAATAATAATAAATAAAATAAATAGGAATCATTTAATGTTCCTTGGACGGCCCGGTATCATTTGATTCACGGACCGGGGGGTTTGGGGATCACTGCTTAAAATCAGGTGAAATTAAAACCGAGATCAAAACACCAATAGAGTCTCAAGGCGATCAAATCTTCGTGTGAATTTGTCACCTGTTTGTTTCTAGGGAGATGGATTTTTAGTAACAAGAGGAACGCCGAATATATAAGCCAGAGATAAGATAGTTAAATTCGCTTTCGATTCCAGTTTTATCACTAATTCTCTCTGTCCATGGATTTACGAGGAAATACAAAATATTATCACACACACACACACACATATATATAACACTAGAACGTCCAGGATTTCGATTACCCTTAAACACGTCCACCAGTATCTCTTTCTTCACCGCGTTTTAAAACATTTGTTATCTAGATATTGCAGGACTACTCTTCATAGTAAGGTTTAATTTTAAGACTTTTTAATATTATTTCATGTAATTATCATATATTATGACTCTTTATTTCAAAAGAAACTGACTTTGACATTATGTTTGAGAAGCTTGTTGGGCTACTGCTTTGTCGCAAAACATTTCAAATCGCAAACCTGCCAGGGACAGTTCTATTTTGCAGTATCCATTTTGTGCCATCTCTAGCGACATATTCATCAAGATTTACTGGAATATTATCAAGAACAACTGCTCTTTCTTCAGATTCTTTGCAGTCACATTCACTCAAACTTATGTCTTCGTCGAAATCTAAATTAAAGCGAGACAGCTAACCACCATCCGATCCTCAGAAAGCTCTCGCAACAAAAATTAGCAATTTCTTCAGGACTTACCCTGAAACGATGACTCGTAGAAAAGGTCTATTTGCTCTGCACTAAGTTCGAGAATCGAATTATAAATTTTTTTATGAGTAGATAAGAAAATGGTATGTAACGAAATATTTAGACACAACGATTTTAGAAAAACTTGCATTTCTTCTGTGAACCCAAAACACTGGATTCAAAGATAAACAAATGTGCTATATTACTTCTGGAAGTTTGTTTTACTGATGGTATCTACTTAGGGAACTATCTTTTGCAGAACGACAGCTATTTATAAAGATAAATTGCCTCGGTGTTGAAACGACACCAGAGGACGTTCTAGGTATATTTAGTTGAAAAATTTCTCCTGAATAACATAGAACCACGCATTTTTTGTGTGCAAGCACCATGGAAAATTAATAAAAATTATGAAAATTCCCAGCAAAAATGCGTAAAGGAGAACAAACTTAAAAGGCTTCGGTATCCAAACGACACCGATGGACGTTTCAGTGCTATTTTCTCTCCAAGGAAATTCCTTTCAAAAGATAAATACACGAACTGTTTTGAATTGGAGGATGTAATGTGTTGCTTTCCTTCTCGATTTGATTTGAGTCGGAATATGAAGCTGTGGACGAAGACAATTGGTGGAATGCCCAAAGGAACCGAGCTCACCCGAAGAGGGTTTAGAGCTACAAGCCGACCCCTCGGGAAACAACCCCACCCCTACCCACGCCCAGTCTTCATTGAAAAAAAACAAAATTTACATTTTAAACAGCAGGATGCAGTAAAAGAATAAAAAACAAATTTAAAGGTAAATGCGCGATATATATACGTGTATGGGAACAAAATACAAATACACAAATCAAATATAATAATAAAAAGAATAAATCACACAAAGGTGTAAAGCGGTGATTCCCAAAGTGGTCTATATGGACCCCCAGGGGTCTATGACGACATGTAAGGGGTCACCTGCAGAGAAAAAATAATTCGTAGGTCCATGAGGTGTAAATGGGGATCTACGATAGCCTAAACCTGATTGTGACTTTAATTTTAATAGAAAATCTAATAAAGTGTAAGCCATATTTACTTATTTAACAGCTTTATTTACTAAATTTACTGGGGTTAATTTGCAATTACAAGGTGACAGCGTACATTGTATTAAAAAGGTCCATCATTTCAGTGTTTCTTGCCAGAATCAAGCTAAAAGGTGTATAAAACTGGACATCGTGAATTTTAACAGTTTCTCAATATGTCACAATCTGCCGGAAAAATGAGGTTTTAACCTATGTTCAACATTTAAATGCACTTTACTCAGGTTTTGAAACTAGGTTTTAGAATGCTTTGGGCATGGTAATATCACAATAAGTAATGAATTCATGTTGTCACATTAAAAGCAAAAAGAAAAAAATGTCTGATTACAAAAGGAACTTATTTTAAAAGGCCTAACGAAGATCTTAAAGTGAAGTTTAGAAACGAATGTCAGCAATTTTGGCTTTAAAAAAGATATACCTGTTATTTTTTCGAATTTGGAACATCTTAAGAAAGTTTTTAATTGCTTTTCCTAGAGAGGAGAAGTTTCAGAATGGTTGGCAATCTCCAAAATAAAAACAGAAAGAAAAAAAAAAGAATGATTGGATCCTACTAACCGAAGAGATTGTGGGTTAAACCTGAAAAGATTGATGCCAAATGTTAAAAATGTGTTATTGAAGCACTAGATTCATCCCACCCATTAAAAACATTTGTTTGTTGCTCAGTCATTTTAAGTAACAATTCTTTTATGTTTTTACATGTTAAATTAAAACTTATATAACTAATTCACATGCATTTTTTAAGTTTTAAACACACTACTTAACTCCAGTTAGAAACATAAAGCTTTTAAAGTAAGTAGTGCTATACCAGCTGTCAAAAACATTTAAGTTGATAAATTTGCAAAAATTTAATATTCGGTAAGTAGGGGTCTACACAAAACCGAAAAACATGGGATGGGGTCTATGAGATAAAAAAGTTTGGGAACCTATGGTGTAAAGAGATGGAAGAAAGAATAAACATGTTCCAACTTTCTTTTAAGTACATAAAAAAATAAAATTATCCAAAAACAAAGCACCATAAAGGCCCCCAAAAAGATAGAGGAAACATAAATAATAATAATAGTAATAATATTATGTTTATTTCGAATCATATTTTCAGTCGAAGCCACCACTTCCTGTTAATATTTTCGACCGATCTCGCAGTTTTGAAGCATGGTCAGGTGACACGGAGGGCATCTGAGTCGGCACCCCAATTTCTAAAATTCCATATATTGTCAATGTGAGGACTGAGTCGCGTCCGATTTAATGTGCATCAGTCCCCTTCACAGTGGCTCTTCAGTGACACCACACCACGACAATGCTGACTTTACCTTGACCATCATTCTCTAATCAAACTGTTGAGATTATTTTTAAGGGGGGGACATGGTGCGATTTAAGCAAAAAATTTTAATTTAAGGATTTTGAAAATTTTTGGTTGCCTCTAGGGATTGCAATATAGTACCAAAAGTTCAATACCGGTATTCCGGTATTTCTTAGAACTTAATACCGGTATTAGAAATCTTGAAAAAGAAAGAAAACGCAAGTATTTTTTATCTTAGTTTTACTTGCCAGTTTTATATTAGAGAGTGTAAATATCACAAGAAATAATTTGTATCTCATAAACTGTAACAGTATATAAAGAATCATAAAAAAAAGAGAAAGAAACTTATTTATTTAACTCACATTTATTAACTCACACATTATTAAAATGTTCTTAATATTTTAAAAGTTAAATGTTGGAAACGTGTTCTTAAAAAACATAATGCATCAGTTGAACTGTAATTAAGCTTGGAATATAATTTTATGCAAAAATTACCAGCTGTCGAAAACACTATTTCGGCATCTAAAGGTTAGTTGGTGGTACTGTTAGCAATGCGTGTATTTTTCCAAGTATTTACCTCTTAATTCCCCATCTTCAAATAAATCGATTTCCCGTCGGACGATTTTGGATATAGCTGATTTCTCTACTGTATTTTGGTTTGTTGAAATTCTTTTAGGCTATCGCTAATTCTAATTTTTGTTCAAGACACAGTTCCTTTTCACTATTGCCATTAATATCATCATCATCTTCGATAATTGTACTGAATTCTTTTGAATGTGAATTGGTTTGTGGGGGAAAATTTTAAGAAAATTTACTATAAACTTGGTCAAATTTGATTTGGTTAGTCTTTTTTTCTTAACTCTAGAACATTTCTTACATGTGCCATCATATTCTTTTCATCATATAAATAATGAAACCAAACTAAAGTATTATCAACTGATTTTTTTATGTTCTTTTAAGTTATCCTTATTCATTATTATGGGTTATTATTTATAAGTATATATATATAATGAATCTAAAAAACATTTTGAACCCTAAAGTATAATACAATGTGAATAACAAACTCACCAGTTTAGAAAATATCGAAATATTACGCATTTTCTATCACAAGTACAACCTTGGTTTCTCAGATCCGAATATCAGACTACGAATCCTGTACAAGTGCAGAATCGCTCCGAGATGTAATAAGGACAGTTTTGGTCTTGGGTAATTCAGATATTTTATAACTTCTCTTGATTGTACGAAGCAACATTGCATTCAAAGTTTAATTAATTTCGCCTGTTAGAGAGCTATTTTAGTAACAGGTGTTGATGGAGGAAGAAACGCAGATTAGCTTGGATATGTTATTCCTCTTTCAACGAAAACTTAGTTAGGAGTAGTGTATTTAGCTCTTTTTGTCAGCGAAATAATTTATATATATCTATATTTTTAAGTTCATATTAATAGTCTTTTATCCCATTGTATCTGGCAATGAAAAAAAAATCAGACGATGGATTTAATGAATTGCCTTAGAACTGTAGAACCAGCTAGGAAAGATAAAAATAAGAACAACGGAATGAGCAGAATAAAGACGTTTAATATCTTCACTTTCTGAAATGGACGTAAAATTATTTCATTTATAATATATTTTAATCATGCCGCAACAGTTAACACTATAACATATACACAAAAACGTATAATATTTTGATATGTTGGCGCTCCTTGAACATATAAGAAACAATTTTTAAAATTTCTTGTAGATACCGAAAAACCGGTATTTAAACTTGTGAATACCAGTATTTTAAAACTGTACAAATGGCTCTAAATACCGGTATTCGGTATACCGGTGTTGCAATCCCTAGTTGCCTCCTATGTGTGTATACTACAGTGAGCCACAAAATTGAGTATTCACCTCTAAAACTTTTAGACTTCTTCCAATTACAAATTGAATACTGATTTAAACTAGATAATTTTTTTTATCCTAGATACTTTAACTTCTGCTTTACCGTCCTATAATAACACAATTCTATAGTTAACTTATTTATTACGAAAAAAGTTAAGCGCTTCGAAGAAAAGATAGAAAACCATGCCACAAAATTGAGTATACACTTCTTATATTTGTTAATTTTGCCACCACTTTTTTTTAGTTTCAAATTTTCTTTTAGAGTTTCAGGAGTAGCTGCTGCTTATAACACGTGCTATTGCACTTCAATGCTTTTAAATAGTATTTTTTATCATTAATAAATTAAATGTAAAAAAACTTTTTTAAGAACAAGCTTTTATTTAAACGCGCTAAAAAGAATAAAATAAACTTTTCCTTTAAAACTTTTTTTACTATCAACTTATAACGTCATTACACAATTTATATGATATAAAAGCTTGTCGCAATATTTAAGTACTCATATTTAATTAGTTTGAATTTTTAAAAACCAAAATCAATCGGGTCAAGTTATTTATTTTACTTGTTTATCTACACAGGTAAATCTCGCGACAAGCTTTTATATCATATAAATTGTGTAATGACGTTATAAGTTGATAGTAAAAAAAGTTTTAAAGGAAAAGTTTATTTTATTCTTTTTAGCGCGTTTAAATAAAAGCTTGTTCTTAAAAAAGTTTTTTTACATTTAATTTATTTTTTAGTTATCGCTGGACAGGTTTCTCAGCCTGTTCAACTCATTGAACGCTGGTTCGCCATCCCTGGTTTAGCTGAATTAATTCTCGCAAAATGGTATTAGACTAAAAACACAATTTTTTTAAATCCGTAATTTTTAAGCAATTTTTTTCAATCTTCATGCAGATTTTGGCTAACATTGTTCTACACACGAAAAAAAAAAAGGTTTAGTGAGATTATCTTCATTAATGACAAAGTTATTAAATGTTTAATTAAAATTTTGACTATTTTTGAAAAACTTAAAGAATATATTATTTATTTGAAATATTTTGAAGATAAGGGATGTATTTCTCTAACATATTAGAAGAAAATTTTAATTGTTTATTAAAAACTTCAAAAGGCATTTAAATATTTGTATTAATCAATAAAATGCTTAAGACTAAAAACGCATTTTGTAATCAAAAAAGAAAGTTTTATCAAATAATGATAATTTTTTGCTGGACATTGAATATCTTCTACGTAAGAATCTATTTTTTTTAATTGCTCAGATCATCTTTAGAAACTTGATTTTGAAAAAATCAATAATTAAATTCAAATAAAATTAACAGATTCTATTTGTAATTAAATTTAAGGACACATGTCGTCGTGTGTGTTTAGATTACTGGTGATAAAATGAGGTATATTTAAATTACTCGTAGGCTTAAAATTAGAAAATTTCTTTAAAAAATTACTTCATTTTATTGTAAAATTATTTTTTTTAATCGAAAATATATTGCATTTCTAGATAATATTTTTCTCTTATTGTTTCCTAGTGGATTCCTTTTTTTGATGGGTAAGATATATAAAAAATGATCTTTCAGATTCTGTAATTATTTTTTGTCTGAGTTTCATAGATTAAAGTTAGATAAATTTTTTAAAGAATTTCGACAATACTCCAACTCAGTTTAACTTGGCAGCGTTGAGAAAGGTATTTAATGTACCAATCTACTTAAAAAACAGCTTTACTTTTTTTGTTTTGAATTTAAATTCAAGTAAATAAATAGAAATTTGTTTTAAAAAAAATTGCATACATTGTAGAAATTAGATTATTTTTACGTTGTAGAAATGTAATTATTTTTTAGACAAAGTTAATTAATACAGTCAATAGCGCAACGTTATGAAATTCCAGTTTGGCTGAAAACCGATTTTCGACGCCAACTTTTGTCATTGTTGTAACAATAAAATTATTACAACAATGCAGATATATCCAAGTTGGCGCCCAAAACTAGTTTAACGTTTTTAATTAATATCTTTTTAATTAATTGCAATATCGGAATATAAATGGTCAAAACATGCATTGTCATCCAAACTAAACGTGTATACAAAATTTCAGCTCAATGGGAGGAAGATATCAGCTTCAAAATTGAGTTGCAAGATTCCACCCGAACAAATTACATACATACATACATTGTAAGTTAAATAAAAGCTTTTAATAATTAATAAAAATAGTAAAATGAGCTCTCGTAGAGAAACTACTGAATCTGAACGTTTATTGCTTGTAAAATGGTCAAAAGAGGGGAAATCTCTTCGAGAAATCGCTTCGTTGATGGGTGTAACTCATGGTTGTGTCCAAAAAATTCTACAGAAGTATAAAAAAACTGGATCTGTGGCCAATATTTCTGGAAGAGGACGTAAAGAAATACTGAGTACTACCGCGAAGAGGAAGATCATTCACTCAGTAAAGAAAGATCCGAGGGTGAGTGCCTCTAAACTAGCTTTGTCGATGTCCTCTACAATCGGGGGAAAGATCTCAGATGAAACAATTCGACGTACCCTTCACCAATATGGGTTTCATGGCCGTACACCAATACGAAAGCCACTGATCAAGTATGTGAATAGACAAAAGAGAATGATTTTCGCCAAAGAACATCGTTTAAAGCCCATTTCTTTCTGAAATACTGTAATATTTTCTGATGAAAGTAAGTTTAATCTTTACGGAAGCGATGGACGATTTAAAATATGGAGAGAAGCTGGGAAAGCACTGGCACCTAAAAACACCATTAAGACAGTCAAGTTCGGGGGTGGATCCGTCTTCGTTTGGGTTTGTATGTTGGCTGGAGGAGTTGGAGGAGAGCTTGCTTTTATTGATGGTATTATGGACAAACATGTATATTTGGGGATTTTAAAGGATAACTGATAACTTGGGAAAAAGTGCCAGTAAGTTGGGGCTTGGATCAGGCTTCATATTCCAGCAGGACAACGACCCCAAGCATACAGCAAAGATTGTGCAGTTATACTTGCTGTACAACTGCAGGAAGCAATTACACACTCCAGCCCAGTCTCCAGACCTAAATGTCATAGAAAATTTGTGGTCACAATTAGAGAAAGCTGTACATGAGCACGAAATCACAAGCAAGGAAGTTCTCAAGAAGGTTCTGAGAGAAGAATGGGCTAAAATTTCTGTTGAAACCACTAAAACACTGGTAGAATCTATGCCCAGAAGATTACAAGCTGTAATTCAAGCAAAAGGTTATGCAACAAAATATTAATTTGTACGTTAAAAGGTAATTAATAAAGGTGTATACTTATTTTTGTGGTGTTTTTCCTCTCGTCTCAGATCTTTTATCTTTTTTCGTAAAAAATAAATAAACGTAACAATTTTATTAGTATAGTACGGTAAAGTATAGACTAAAGTATATAAGGTAAAAATTTCAATCATCTTAAAGCAATATTTAATTTGTAATTGCAAAAAGTCTCTAAGGTGTATACTCAATTTTGTGGCTCATTGTATGTAAAACAGATTTTGTGTTCAAAATTTCGTAAAAAGCTAGCCATGTAATTTGATCAGAAAAAACTTAAAATTTGTGAAGTGATTTTAAAATGCTACTCCTCCTACACAAATTTACATACATGCATGAAATTTGATTTACAAGTACATCAAACTATGCTTAACAAAAGTTGGTATGCGTTTCGCGATAACATGATTGGTATTCGTACAATACTTCTTATTATGAATGCTTACTGAAAATTCCTTAAAAAATGTACAAATTCTGAGTTCAATTATTCTTAAGAAAATAAGTATTGCTTTGATTCAAAAATGGATACCAACTTTGTTACATGTACTATAGCAATAGGTAAAAAAAAATTCAAAGCATTAAGCACTATAGAAGAAAAGCCTTAGCATTTTAAATGAAGACAACCTAGTTATTTTATCTTTCTCCTAGATATGTAAGCTTAAAGTTTTGATTTGTCATAGGGGTGTGAATAAAAACGAACGCAAAAGCTATCGTAATTCTGTGTTTTTTAAGCTTAGAGCTTTCAAATTTTGTCAGGTTATTGAAAAGTAAAAAATAATTTAAGCTAAAAAAATTAATTGTGATTTTTTTGGTCAATTTTTGTCAATTGAGTCGTACTGTGTCCTCTTAAAAACATTTAAAAGGAAAAGCAAAAAATAATGAAGGTTTCTGTAGAATCATTTGTGTTCGACATAGCCTAGTGGGCAAGATATCGGATCGTGGCTCATGAGTTCGAGTCCAGTACCACTGAAGACCCACCGTGTAGGGTAGCAATGCACGTTAAATCTGTCAAAGCTCAAACGTCCTCCCGTTGGTGAGGAGTGGAAGTTAGGAGAGAGGGGCAACTCAAATGTCGTCCTCGTCACTTGACATGGTTCAAAATTACGAGGTCCGTCGCGAAAAGCACTTGAGTAGCTGAATAGTGCGACGTTAATATTTACTCATTCATTGTAGAATAATTTTTTCCACTATTAATAAATGATTTTAACTATTTTGATTATTTACTTGTGTGTGGGTTTTCAAATCTATACAAATATCTTTAAAAATAGAAAATAATTTTCTAGATTCCTAAATTATTTTTCATTCTTCTAAATACGCTTATTGCATTCAAAGAATAAAATAATCGAACAAAAAAATATGAAGGTTTCATTGAAATCGTACTTTTTTCTTCAAATCGTTTGAATGCATTTTTTAGTATTTTTATATCTTCAAGGACCGAAAATCCACAAGCAAATCGTTAAAATCGATATAAGGTATTTTGAAAAATTGGACACAAATGTTTTTTTTACATAAACTATCCTTAATTTTCACTTCTTTGGATGCATTTTAATGTATTTTATTCTATTTTGAAAGTAATTAAAAATTCTATTCGCTTTACATTTTTCGCCATAGCGGCGGGAATCAAAAATAAATGTAGGCACGCTAAAAAATTCTGTCAACCATGCTAAACATAGCGATTACTAATTTTTAATCTCTTCTGATTTTCATACATTTTTTGTGGCAGTTCTTGCGAATGAATTTGTTCAATGGAATGCATAATGTGATGAAGCAGTTGCTATGAAATAATCTCAAGAAAAAGATATCGTACATAGATATTTTCACAATTCGAAAAATGTCGCCAAAAATGCTGTCATTAGGCTTGTTTTAACATGCGTAGGAACGATTTCCACTGTTGGCTGCATATCGCGGTTTTGACTACGTCTTTTGATTTGACGCTATTGGTCGTTGGCATAATTCTAAGAACCCTTATTTCCTTTGATAGTTCTTTGTTGTGTTTTTTCCGCTTTAGCACCTATCTGCTGGTTGTGTTGCGAAATTAAGCAATATTTTCCGTTTCCGACGTTCCACAAAGACTAGTGATCGCTATTTGGGATAACTTGGTAATTCTTCGGATACAAATAGGGTTTGTAATCCCGTGTCATACTTTCGATTCCGGTATTTCGGGATTGCATTATCCAAACCCCGGGATCGGTCCCGGGTTTAGAATTGGACTACATATTAAAATACTTATATATTAACATAGTGTAAATTGTATAAAACTGAAAATATAATTAAAAATTGATTTAATATTGTTTTAATAAAACATAAAAAATTAATTCATCATAAAAAACAATTAAAAATAGTATATAATGAAATTTAAACAAAAGCGTTTCTTCATTTCTTGTGTTTTGGTAAATAAACTTATAAAAACACAATTCCAACATTTCATTGTTGGAACGGCTTCTTATTTTTGTTACGAATTGTCCTGCAGTAGGAAATGCACGTTCGAATTCTTTACTAGTAGGTACTATCGTCATTAAATTGCAGTATGTTCTTTTCAGGTAGTCACCCCCTCTCCATTTTGAAAAAAAGGGACATTTCTTTTTGAATTTTTGATGACAGTGTCTCAAATCTAATAGACAGCATTAGTGCATATACTTCTTTGATAACTTTATTTAGTTCATCCGAAATAGATTTTTAAAAATCCCATTCTTAGCGTAACTCTATTCAAGATTCAGAAGGAAGATGTTTGCCTTTTAAAACCATGGGGAGATATGTAGACCATGCTCTAGAATTATATATAAACCAAAGATATTTCTTTAAAAACTCATTACGGACAAAGACACAACTACTTCATATTCACTTAAATCTCTATTGTGACTATACATGTCTCATAATAAATTCATAAAACTTTTCCCAGTGAATAAAATTACAATAATTTCTGTATTCTTTCAATTGGACTCGAATAAAATGTCACAATATGTTACGGAAATGAAAATTAACATATTTCCCCTCATTTTTTCTGCTTAAATACATTTCGGGGGAAATAGTTTTTGTCTTAATACACTTAAGTTGCATTGAAATGGGAATACCTACCTAGTAAAGAGTTGGGCCACCTCCAGCCTTGATAACGGTTGCCACATGACGAGGCATACATTCAACAACTTTCTGGAAACGTTCCACAGGAATGACTTGCCAAATATTGGCTAAAGCTGTCCATAATTCAGTACGGTTCTTTGGTGCTGTGCAATGGCCTATCACGCCTTGTTCCAAAACACCCAAAAGGTGCTCAATTGGATTTACGTCTGGGCTTCTAGGTGGCCAATTTATCCCAGAAGAGTCAGAGGAATGCTCATCCAACCAGCCGGTAGCCAACCGAGACTTTTGAGACGTACAGTTGTATTGCTGGAAAACTCCCGTACAGCGCGGATAACAGAACAGCATAAACGGCTGGGGGGGATCCCCTAGAAATTCTACGTACCGAATTGCATTGAGGGAGGTTGGTACACGCCCCAATGATTCCAAACAGTGCCACAAAAAACACCCCAGACAATGATTGATCCACCATGCCCTTGTACAGTTCGAACCTGGCATGCAGAATCGATGACTTCATGAGCCTGACGCCCTATTCTCAGCCTCCCGTCGGCGTTAAGAAATCGGAATCTAGAGTCTCACTCCATGCTACTCGTTTCCAGTCCTCTACACTCCAGTCTCTGAGCTCTCTTTCCCAGGCAAGACGTGCAGCCCGATGGCGAGTATTGAGCAATGGTACTCTCGTAGGTCGACGGCTCCCGAAACCCATACGGTGAAGCGAGCTTTTCACAGTCCGCGTTTACTGACTATACGACTGGTACCGTCATTCAACTGGGTGGTAACTTGAGCTAAAGTTTGGCTTTGCTGGCTACGTACAATACGCCTGAGCCGTCTCTCACCACGTACTGTCAAGAATAATTGTCTTTTGCAGTTTTCCCGATCTCTAGTTTTTTGTCAACCTTCCATGTATTCTCTCAATGTATATATACTCTTGACACTGTCGACCTTGAAAAAATCTTAGCTGTTTTACCATTGCAGCCTTAGTACTTTTCCTGGGAGCTGATATTTAATCTTATTGCAGCACCCTAAGCAACAAGTAACTTTGATACCCAGTTTCCTCTTCAAAGGGAGGCACCTGAGCTCAGATGATGCGAAATTTTGCTAAAAACACACAAGCCAAACAGGCACTTAAGGGATCTTTTACATGCAGCATAACCATACAACCTGGACACTGTCGATTTTTTTTATCATGAAAATCCATCCACTTGGGACAGGGTTGAACCTTCAAACTTGGGCATACAAGCCCAATGCAAAAACAAATACGCCACCCAGCTGGCTACGTGGAGTTGTAAACATTTGCAAAACTGTTGCTCTTTTTGACCTTTCAAGAGTTTGATACTTTTAGCTAGGATTGTTACAGAATAGCATGCAGCTAGTTTTTTCTAAATACTATATTCCAACAATTTTGTCATGCTTAGATCAAAATTTCAAAAAGCGTGAAAGACAATTTAGTAAAGGAAGATGTAAAAAAATCAGTAACGCAATACAATGAGAAAGATGCACAAAAGTTGTATAATAAATTTCAAACATGTAGCTATCATAGATTTTTCGAAAAGGTATACCAAAAATAGCTAATTTAACATCATTAGTATGCAAAACCCCTTAACATGGTATGAGTAACACAAAAATTTTTTATTTAAGGATTTTCGAAATATTTTTGGTTGCCTCCTATGCGTATATACTATGCAAAACAGATGTTGTGCTCAAAATTTCATAAAAAACTAGCCATTAATTTTTTTAAGGGAAAAATTTGAAACTTATGAAGTGATTTTAAAATGCTACTCCTCCTACAAAAATGTACGTACAAGTATCAAATTCTATTTACAAGTGCATCAAACTATGTATAACAAAAGTTGGTATGAGGTTTGTGACAACATGATTGGTATTCATACAATACTTCTTTTTATCAATGCTTATTGAAAATGCCTTAAAAAATTTGTACATTCTAAATTCAATTATTTTTTACAAAATAAGTATTTCTTTGATTGAAAAATGCATGCCAACTTTTATTTTGTATACTATTAGCAACAAGTGAAAAAAAAATTACAAGTATTTGGCACAATAGGAAAAAAGCCTTAGCATTTTAAATGAAGACAAACTAGTTATTTTATCTTTCGGAGAGAAGTAAGTTTAAAGTTTTGATTTGCCATAGAGATGTGAATAAAAGCAAACATAAAAGCTATCATAATTCTGCGGTTTTTTTTAAGTTTAGAGCTTTCAAATTTTGTGAGGTTGTAGAAAAGTATATAAAGAATAATTTAGGCTAAAAAAATTTTATTTTTTGACTGATTTTTGTCATTTAAATCGTACTGTGTCCCCTTAAGACTGCTAATGTCACATGCTACATATTCCCTCCAAACATTGTCAGTCTAAACAAAAAACATTTCTCCCAAGTTAAAAATAACTAAAGAAGAATGCAACAATAACTAATTTTAAAAAAAAATCAAAACTAAATTTAAAATATAACAAAAACACACAAAACACAATTATTCTAAAATAAAGTCACTGTTATAATTTAAGCATAAGAAATCAATTTGAGTTAGCTAGTACCTAATAAACACTTTTTCAAGTAATGATGTGAAAGCTCATTTGCATTAATGTGTTAAAATATATTTTCTATCATCACAATAGAACAGAATACAAATGCTTTTGTAGGAAGTTCTTTTCACTAATTTTTGATAGTTATCAAGGAAGTTCAGCAAGTATCACACAGCACATTATTCAAAAGTTCCTTCATATACTAAACATTTAACATCAAACAATGAGGGACTTCATAATCTTCATTTAATACTTTAAAAATACTAAAAACTGTACTTACTGTCCAAAGAACTTACTATATTGTTAATTAAATCTTTTAGTTATTGAAGCAAAACTGTTTATAAAGAAAATCTGAGTTAGTGAGAATTATATAAACCTGACACTACAAAGCAAAACAAGGGCTATTGAGGGAAAATTCTCAAAAAAACTGATGCTGTATTAATAAACTAATCTTCAAATTTGGTAAGCAGATTCCTTTCATAGAGTAGAGATCCGCTACAAAATGGGTTTTGTGAAAACAGACCCCCAAGTGGCGTTGCAGGGGCTCAAGGGTATAGATAATTTTTCCCATTTTTAAGCTATTAGACGCGTACAGTCTTGAAATTTGGTATAAGCATATTCTTTTCGTTGAGTACAGAACCGCTATAAAATGGGTCTTGCGAAAGTTAACCCCCAAGTTTCATTTCGGAGGATTAAGGGGCGTAATAGATAAATATTTCGGTTTTTAAACTATTCGATCTACCTGCTTGAAAATTGATAGGCATGTTCCTTTCATGGAATAGAGTTCCTCATACAAAGAGTAAAACAAAAATCGATACCCAAGGAGGGTTGCGAGGGGTGAAGGGGAGTTATAGGGGAAAAAATCCTGTTTTAGAATTGTTAGACTTCTGTACTTGAAATTTGTTAAGCATGTTCTTTTGTTGAATAGGGATCCACTAAGAATGTATTTGACGGAATCAACTCTGGGGGAGCAGGACTCGTATTGACAAAAAAATTTCTTTCTTCGAACTACAAGAACTATAATAATGGAATTTGGTTTACATTTTTCTTTTGTTGAATTGAAATCCGTTAAGAACGGTTTTGGGGAGAACGACTCTCAACGGAATTATGAGGGAGGGGGCGGGTATTGGTAGTAAAAATTTTACCCTATTTGATTTAGATCTTAAATTTGACTTCCATGTTTATTTTACGGAGTAGAGATCCATCTAAAATTGGTTTTGCGGAAATCCACTTTGTTATAGGGTTACGAAAGTGTAAACATCATTCTATACTCAATTTTAGAGAATATTAGATAATACAAATTAGTAGTTCTGTCCTTTTTTTTTATCAAGAGGCAAAAGTTACAGGTATAAGTATATTTTTCAATACAATAGAATTCTTAATGCTAGGACTTAGATATCAATATTTTATATATAGGAACAGATATATTTATAAAACATCATGAAATACCCAGCAAAGCGGGAGGGTAACGGCTAGTTTAATATAATGCAATTCTTGGAAAAGCCAAACTAACATAATATATTTGACCTTGTTATTTGCAATGCATAAGGTTATAAAATCTATACCTCGTTAGATTCGCCTTCTAATTATACATAATTAAAAGGAAAGGAATTCCAGAAATATCCTAGATTACCAGTTCGTAATTCTGTTTTTCTAGAATAATTATTTGCATATTTTAATTAACTTTTAGATATGCTTTGAACAACGAATCAATCTCAATACAACATTTTTATTTCATTCATTAAGTCAGCTATGATAAAAATTATCTTGTTAAAAAAAATTATTTTTAATTTCAATTATATGCTGCCTTAAAAATAAGGTCATCCAAGGATATAGGAAAATATACAAATAAAATCTTTGACAAAATAAATAAAATCATTGTACATTGAGTTGAAGATTCCTGCTTCTTCAAACTGTGAAAAATAAAAATCATATTTTGAAGTTGATATTTTTTTATATCTTACAACAGATTTAGGGATGACCACCATCAATCTATAATGGGCAGCCCAATACAGTTCAGAAGCATAATAAACACTACAATGATTTTTAACAAAGTTAGCAGCTGCTATGTCAGCGAGTCCAGAACCAGAAAGCAAATGGTCTCCACACATGCTTTAAGCAATATATAAAGGACAAGTTGGGCCGTCAACTTAACTGAATCTGTGCAGGTGTTTTGTAAGATAGTCATATCCAGTTTCAATTTTAAAGTTACGGACACCAAGAGGTCTAGGCAAGTCACAAGGAATAGGATTTTCCAACTATACTCCAATTGTTCTCTGCACAGAATCTCGAATCTTCTCACAAAATTGAACATTAAATCTAGCATTGATGATTCTTTTAACTGATAACAAATAGGAGTACCAGGCAGGAGAAGGTCAGAGCCAGCCTTGGCCAGAATCAGCAAACTCATTACTTGTGACGACTTTCCACTGCAGGATGACATTGCAACCACTATCGATCCAGGAATTAACCTTTTAAACGGCGCACTATGATTGAAAGGTAACATAAACTAAATTTCGATGAAAATCAAATTAAAATTGAAACATGAAATATATAAAAAAAGAAAATTTCAAAAATAATGTTTTTTAGAAAGATTTTTAGCATGTTTTAAAAAAGGAACATTGGCTGGTTCCATTTAGCTTTTTCACAGGTTTTTTTTAAAAGTATGGACCAATGACATTTAAATCAAAAACCAAAATTTTTAAGAAGTAGTATCTTAACCGGAGGTGCTATTAAACATTTCCCCTCAGGGTTTCCTCGTTCTCCGTTGTAGGGGGGGGGGAGAAAATGATACCCCACAAACAATTTAAATCGACCTTAAAAATCTAAAAACTAAAATGGGGAAAAAGAACTAAAAATTTGTGTGTGAACGAGAAAAATCTATTATTTTTTTTCACTGCAGAATTCTTTAAATGTACCCCAATGGGGAAGAGGCAGTTTCCTCATTGGGTGCCCCCTGCTGATGCCACCTCTGAAGTAAACTTTTTTAAATATAACTCCAAAATAAAACAGATTAAGCTGAAAATATAGTTTATAAATAGGAATGTATACATTTACAGAAAATTACAATCACTTATTATAAATATACTCAATAATAAAAGCCTCAGTAGGACAACGAAATAATCAAATAATCTTCGCGTATCGAAGCTAATAGTATAATAAAGTAAAAAGAAAACTAGAAAAATACAGATTTATACCGAAATTCTTCAAAATGAGAAATAAAGACAAAACATATCATTGTTTTTTTATGGGTTCTTTTATGTCCTATACTATGTTTACTGTCCATGGTTAGTTAGGAAAACATTTCTCATGCAATCTTTTTTCGTACTCGAGGCTTTTTTTATTGTGTTTTTCTGACATACAGCACAACGTCCTTGTGTTGATGGAAGAAGATTATGAGCATCTGCCACAAAGATTTAGAGAAATGAGTGTGAGGTCCTGAAACAGTAAATTTTCGGTTTCATGCAAAACAAACTTAAAGTTAGTTCTCTACGGAAATTGAGATGGGATTATTCTGCTTTAGTATCTTTGTACAAATGTAAATGTAATATCTATCCAGCCACAACAGCCATGTTTTAGTGCATTGCTAAATAGATTCCAATAACAATTTTTTTTTCTAAACAGAGGCCAATATGTTCCAAGAAGTCTGTCTAGTAAATTGACATCTCTCATTCCCTCATTGTACATTTTTATAAGATTGGAGACTAAGTAACTAACTCGGGAAATTGTTCACACACGTTTTCAGTGCTGCTAGTTTTTAAGACTTTTGTTAAAATTTACTTTTTTTCCAACAAAGTTGAACATTTCTTTCATTTGACTTGCGTTTTCTCTTCAAATTTGACATTCTCTTTGGGGTTGAAAAAAGGTTCTTCAGGATCAAACAGGCCTTCATGAGATGTTTCATCATCATCTATGCTTGTAGAAATTTCAATTTTGCAACAAACATCTGTTGGTAGAACAGACTGAAAAGTATCTCTATTAATATATTCCACATCAGTCGAAAACCCACTTTCTTCTGGGGGAAACTGACAAATATCAATTGGTTCTTTATCATCTGTTAGGTATCAAAGTATTCCAAAGCCTATTCCTGGAATGGCTTTGAATGTGACATCTTATCAGCGTAAAGGATATTCACTAACTGGCGAAACAAAACATGCAGAAAATAGAAAAGTAATACAAGACCTTTTGACATAATGTTCCTCTTCAAATAAGACATATGCAACAACTATCAACAAGCGTACGTGCAGTTTTGCTGCCACTGAGAAATTCAATTGAGATTTTCCAGAAACAGGGGAAGAGGGAGCTGAAACGAAAGTCAACAGTCATAAATATCTTCTTCCGACACATACTGTAAGTTTTTAGTGCTCAGAAATCTTTTTCTGCTCTTCTTTGAACTGTAAACAAACTAACTGCATCGTTGAAAAAGTATACCTTTACACGCCAATGTTCCCTTTTTGGAACATTGAAATTTCAAACCCAATAGCAAAAAAATGATATTTTTTATGATATCTTGCAGTCTACAGTTAAAATGATCATTTTCAATAACTTTAACCAAATAATAAAAATATTTTTTAAATTTTATATGAAATTTTGAATTTTGTCCAATCAAATGTAAAAAAAAAAAATGCATAATTTAGAATTTTTTCTCAGAGAGACAGTTTACTTTAGCAACAGTACTTCAATTTCAAAAATATAATCCATATTTTATGCTTTTAAATAATTTTTACAGAACAATATAAATAAAATTGAATTTATCCGAAAACTTCAAAATTGATGTTCCAATAATGGAACATTGGCATGTAAAGGTTAATCACATGTTAACAAACTAAGTACACGTTCATTGCTTGAAAGTAGGACTGAAAAAATTGCCTTATACACATATAAGAGTAGCTTGTGTGAATCAGTGAATATCACAATGTTCTGATCATTTCTTTTAATGATTTCAATAAGAACCATTTGAACAGCAGCCATTTCTGCATCATCCTTGATACAATTTGCACTAACAAACCTGTGAAATCTTAAGTGCAGAGATTTAAATTTGTGTAATTTGACGAATTTTACAATATCAGGTTGTTTGTAAATTTTATAGAGTTCTAAATTACATCTTATTCTCCGCGATCCATTCACTTGGAGCCCCCCAAGAATGCAATGCGTAAAATCTTTTTCTCGAAAATTCCGTAAGCTTCACGTAAAGCAGGGATGGCCAACCCCGGCACGCGTGCCACAATGTGTGTGGCACGGCGGGGTTATTACAGTGGCAAGTGAAGACATTGCAAAATTGAAAGATAATAGAAAAAATGTTTTCAGAATTTTATTGAAATGTGGCTGTCTCTCAGACAAAAAAGTGGTCGTGGTAGCCTAGTGGTCAAGGTATCGGATCGTGGCTGGCGTGTCATAAGTTCGAGCTCAGCACCAGTAAAGACCCGCCGTGTACGGGAGCGATGCCTGTTAAATCTGTCGAGAGCTCAAACATCCTCCTGTTGGTGTGGTGTGGTAGGTAGGAGAGGGGATGCCAGCTCAGGTGTCGTCCGCGTCAATTGACCATGGTTCAAAATTACGCGGACCATCGCCAAAAGCCCTCGTGTTGCTAATCAGAGCGACGTTAATATTCACTCACTCAATCACCAAAAATGGCTCTTAGGATCCGAAGCTCAAAGACACCAAGAGAATATTCATCAATTTGAGTCACTGATCAAATTTCAGATCAGTGTGCGAGTACAGGTCTAATAACACATTTATAAATTAGACCTTTTAATTTTCCTCTGATCTTTGGCAGCAAAAATTATCCTTTGTATTTCAAATGGAAAGTTGTTATTAATGTTAAACCTGAGAGCCTAGACACACAAAGGTATCAACACTTCTCAAATAAGGAAGCGTGTGAATGTGGTAAAACTTTATTTTTTTTTTTATATTTGGAGTTATTATTTTGATAACTAAGAAATGATGATGTAATTTAAACATTAAGATATGTGTTGTCTGAAAGTTGGATTGGGTTCTCCGGAAGTGATTTGACTATGTTTGAAGACCCATGGCAGACTAATGCTCTTGCCTGAATTCAAACCACTGTGAAAAGGCATTTACTTTCAAAATAATTTCAGATGAAGCCAGAATATGTGGAATTCTTCAGCATGTCCAAATTACCAAATATATACCCCCCCCCTTCCCCCCATAAAACTCGTCTAGTAATATAAAACAAGGTAACGCTTCGATTCCTTTTTTTTTTTAAAAAAATAAAACATCTCTTTCGTTTAAAGATTATGTTTAAGATGCAACTTCGCTTTTCCACGAGATTTTTATAAATATGCGAAGCATGTCAACATTTTCGATACTGAGACTGTGCTCAAATTTACATAGTTTCTTGGATTCTTTCACATAAACTGAATATTTTGTATTCAGAATATATCTCAAAACGAATACAGAACCATAATTCACTTAAGTATGTATATTTCTCTAAAAAATTGTCTTTTTTGCAATCAATGGTATTTCAATTGTTTTTTGGAAAATCCTTAATAGATGGCAGCACGAATCAAACAAGACAATAATGCACTTAATTAGGTATATTTAAAACAAATTGTTTTTTTTTTCGATCAATATTTCATTTGTTTTTGGAACCTCTTAATAGATGGCAGCACAAATCAAGCTTGCATTATGCACTTAATTAGGTGTATTTTTTAAGAAATTGTTTTTTTTTCAATCAATATTTCATTTGTTTTTAGAAGTTCATAATAGATGGCAGCACGAATCAACGAACCAAACATGTAATTTTCCTGGAACCCTCTGCCCCCTCTAATTATTTTCGGATTCTTAATATGGATTCGAATGTATTTTTTCAGTTACTAGATTGATGAAATTGTGCTATAATGAAGAATTAATAACTCTAATTTGTGTAATGACTCGAAAGATGTTTCCTTCCAGGAAAAAAAAAAGGTAACAAGAATTAGCTTCAAACATGATCAAAAAAATGAAGCTCAGAGTTCTAATTTATTTTATTTCTGCAAATTAAAAACAAATTATTTGCAACAATGTAGTGGAAAAATATATATTTTTTATTTTCTTGGAAATTGAGATATTACACACGTTTTTAAGCGAAATAAAGGAACAATTCAGGAATTTATTTTATTTTCTGTTTATACAGATTTTCTTTTTATTGCTCATTAAATGAAAACATGTAACACACGTAACGTCTCCAATTATTTAAATGCTCTACTCCTATTTCTTTT
>BMAO01010082.1:0-12500 GCA_019973975.1 Trichonephila clavata
TCTGTCTCTGAAAAATCGCGACGTCATCAAAAGATAGAACCACAAGAAGAACATGGAGATTTCTAATTTTAGTGATAACGCCCCCCTAGGCCCACTATCTACACACGAATTATAACAAATGAAAGAGCTCAACGAGGAGAAACCTATTGTCCGAGTTTCATTAACAAAAATTCAAAAATCCTCAAAAATATGCGGATTTAAAAAAATTTAAAACTTTAAAAATTTTAAAATGTTAAATGTGGTGAAGAAATGGCGCTATTGTCCTGAAAAAAAATATATCTAGATGCTCATAGGGAGAACAATCGAATCCAGTCGGTGCGGTTTTACCAAGGTAGCATAGGATTAGAGTTATTACTGGGGAAACCCTGTAGGGGAGGAGAGCACCGGAGGGGCCAATTCACGTAAAGCTCGCACTAATACGAAAATATTGCGGGCCTCCAAAAATCAAATCCCAAGCTCAATTCCTTAAGGGGGTGAAATTTTTTCCAGTCCCCATAGGATTAACATGGAAGCATGATATTTAGTGCTTATGCCCTCCCCATGCCTACACAATGGGAATGAAGTGATAACAGGATGGGTCTTGAAAGTGGAGCAATTGGTTCAAATCTCAAGTCCGAGATTCAAACAGGAGCCAAGAATATTGTGAATTTAAAACAAACTTAAAAAGTTTAATACAATTACAACTGTGGAAGAAATAGCCCTATGAGCATGAAATTTTAATCACTGGAAGAGCACATATAGAGGGATCGAATGAGCCAGGTTCGAATGGACTGTGAGGCTCGGGTGCCGAGATATTGGCCAAAAAGCTGTAGAAAAGGGGTGAATACCTGGGGGGGATGCCTCCCAACAGATATGGTTTATAACATTAGTATTACGATCCCCCAAATATCAGTCCCTAGCACCAAAAAAGCGGCATTTAGGAAATTTCCTACCCCATAGGAAAAACATGGAGGACTGATATTTTAGTGTGCAAGCCCTCCCCTATCCCAACCACAAGCTCATAGATATCAAATACATGTGGGGGGGGGGGAGCTTTCCAATTCGATCGACACCCAATAGTCCAAGATCCGTCAGTTACTTCCAAAGTTATTAGACAAGGTATGCGCGCGCATCGGTTTCGTGTCGTCACATCCGTAACGGTGTGCGCACGCATCGAAAAAATTTACTCTCATCCTTTTTCCCTAACGCCCCAAAAGAAGTATAACTTCAAAAATTTCAAAAAGATGGCAGAAAAGTTTTAATTCAAGCAGCATTTTCTTATATTTGGAGTCTCATCACACACAAATGCATTAATATATATCGAAATTATTTTATAAATAATAAGAAGAATTGATTGAATTTAGATTTTCCGAAGAACAAATACAGCTAAATTGGAATGCAGCCTAAAGGAATTTTATTAGAAAGGTCCTGTCAGCACGCAACGAATTGGATGCGTGACATTCATTTATCATTATTTATAGCACATAAGCATAGTGATTGATAAAATGGTAGAAATGATATTGACATTAAAAAATAGTAAGGGTTTCTTATCATCTTTTGAAATATTTTAGTCAATCTCTCAGTGGCTATAGAACATTGGTATCATTGTTAATAGTTTAAAAAAATTAAATTTTGATGAAAATAGATTTATTAATTTTCACAATTAAGAATGTCTTTTTTTATGACTATAGATAGATGGTTGAAATCTCAAATTAGAGTATCAGTTTTTCAGAATTAGGATTAAGATTAGCAGGAGAAAAAAGAAGGGTAAAAAAAATAGAAATAAATCACTAGGGTATCATTACATCCATGTTCACTGAAAAAAAAGCAAAGGATGGAAGAGAGAATCACTCCGTGGCATTCCTAAATCATAAATACCATACATATCTTACAACAGAAATCCCACAAGGAAGTTAATTCGTTTAATTATAGGACTTTTTTAAAAATTTATTAAAGAAGGAGATGTGGTTTTCACAATACGGATTACTATACTATGAGTGTGAGCATTATTTATCATTTTCAAAAAAATTCTCATTTCCGATATAGATCGCCATAACCTTATATATGGTTCTAGCTAGTTTTTCCCTCACGATTTAAAGTTTATTTATTTAATATTGGTATAGAAATTTATGTTCTTTGTTGTTTTAAAAAATTTTTTAATTTTGAAATTTAATTCATAAAATTAGTAAAATATTAAATCATTTATTTCATTTTTTTCACTGGAAATGGGCAATTAGTTTATGTTGTTGTTTCTTATCCAAGATGGTGTAGCTCAGCTACACCATCTCCATAAAGCCAAAAATCTCCGAAAAATCTCTAAATAAAATAGGATTTCCTAAAACCTCGTCATATGTAAAAACTCAAACAATTCAGAATATGACTGGAGAGGCCTGATCAGCCTCACACCTATGACACTCTGGAAAGACTTTCCGGTCCTGTAGAAAATGAGAGATTTGATGTGGCCTCTAAAAAGCGCGACAGAGCCGTCTGCTGTTTCCTAGGAATATTAAGTTGGTAACACCAACGAGGTTTTTCTCAAAATACCAAGGGTGAGCAGGGAGCATTCTCCAAAATGCATTCAATTCTATCCTTTTAATAGAGGAGAGTTCAGCAAAAGTTAGACAAGTGTCACCCAGCAAGTGTCAGCAGTGGCAGACTTGGCCCAACTATCGGCTATCTCGTTATCATTCAATCCAATATGGGAAGAGACCCATTGAAATTTAAACAGTGTCTAGAAGAAAGTCGAACCCCAATATAGAATATTTAGGCTTGTCATATCCCCAACAGTTGTCCAAAGATAAAGGTGCTGTATAGAAGCACGGCTGTCAGTTAAAATCCAAATGTCCCTGAAACAGTAGCGCACACAAATTTTTCAAGGAAGTCATGGTCGAAAGTCCCCCAACTCGAATCATACCCTCAAGACAACACCAATTGATTCTTCTGATATTGTCGATTTTGTTAACAAAAATCAGTAAAAAATAAATTATTGAATTAATGATTAGCCTTAATTATAAAATAAATTTTTAATTACAAGTACTTAATTAAATTTTACATTATATATATATAGGATTATCATCAATCGAAAAAAACTCAAGGGTTTTGGGAAGTGTCCGGACCCCTAGGACACCCCAAGTTGTGTTCGCCACTACCCTGAAGACAAGGTCAGAAACAGTGTCAATAAATTGCAATAAGTTCAGATCTAAAAACATAACATTAGTTAATATTCCTAATTTGATGTCAAATGTACTATAGGTCTCAATGTGCACGCCGCTTCCAGAAATTACACCGTCACCCATGCTGCCATCAGTATAGATTTTTAATACCGAATGAGGGATTCCATCAATTGTCTCTAGAGCAACGTGTCTAGTAAATTCTAAAGTATCGGATCTTTTACAGACCCTGGGAAATTAGTTATTATTACATTATATCTTCAAATGAAATATATTGTTGTTTTCACTATAAAGATCCTCTTATAAGACTGAACTATTTCAGTATATATATATAATCACATTTTTACTTCTGTGCTATATACTCGTATAGCGGGGAAAAAAACCAAAAAACTTTTGTTTCATTTTGTTTTGTATCCTTAGCAGTGTGATTTTCTTCTTTTTATATAACTGTACTAATAACTACGTTTTTCTTTGAAATACTTGTCAACAACTAATTTTCATTTTCTCTTAAAAAACTTCTTTATATTATATTATTCAACGTAAAGTTTTCCCTTCATAAAATAGATATATTTTTAAGTTATTATGGGAGTCAGTTTCCTTAGGAAAACTTCATTTGTGATCAAATATATCCTTATAAATATTTTTCCTCATAATTCTATTATAATGTAAGCAATATCTTTCCATTCAACAGATTTTTTAGTTATTCTTCGAAATGCGCGCACACACGAAAAAAAAAGAAAGAAAGAAGAAAGAAAATATTAAGATTAGATTTAAGTCCTGATTTATTTAAAAAATCTTTTGTTTGACTATTTAAATAGAAATAGATGATAATTTATTAAGAAATTTATCAAATGTATCGACACATAATCTAGAATGTGAATGTAAATGAGCGAAAAGTGGGGAGAATAAAAGTTATTTTTATACAAACCTAAATCTTGCATATCTCAATTTGCACGCCTGTTGTTGGTTAAATCAACAAGGTCGTATTGGTTTAACATTTTGATAAAGAAATTACTTATGCTATCTCTTTATGAAGTTTCAAATGTATTTTGGAAATTGTCCTTCATTTCAAGAAAAATAAAATCTGACGAAATTTATGTATTGAACATACATGAAATGCGTCTAAATGTCAAAAATGAATGCAAATTGATCCGAAATAAATTTTAACGATTAAAAAAAATTGTAAAAATTAAAGACATTAAAATTTCTATAAATAATTCATAAGAATTTTAATAACAGATTGTTAGAAACTAGAAAAAATTTTCAGACGCACCTTATTACATTCACAGTCTAAAACCTAAAATATTTACCAATAATTGCAAAAATTAAGAATTAATTTATTACAGTTATTGAACTCTGATTAAACAAAAAAGTTTTCATTCTTTCTTTTATAACATGAACTGATAGTATTTTTATAGTAAAATAAAAGGTGTAACACATTATTTCACAAAATTAAATACAAATTCAGAAAATTATCAGAATTTTTTTGTATGAAGACTTGAAATGATTTAATGTTATATTATGACCTATTGTGGAAGTATGTCTCATTAAAAATATATTAATTTAAGTTAAAATTAATTTACTTAAGGAATGTTTTTAGGAAATCCCCTTGGGAAATAAAAATATGTCAGATTTAAGGTAAAAATAATCTACAGATTAAGGGTCTACCACAAGGTGACCCTGCTAGCAACTGTCTTGCAAATTTATATACTTACATTATTTTGAAAATAGTTTCATAGATAACTTAGAATATTATTTTTTTCGCTATATAGATGATATAATCAATTTAGGCAAGCAAGACAACTTTAAACCTAACATTAATTTTTATCCACAATATCTTAATTTAATTCAGACAAATAGTAACAAGTATGAAGCAAATTTTCTTGATATAGAAATTAATTTAAAAGATAGTAAAATAGTTTCTAATATTTATAATAAACGAGAAGACTTTAATTTTAATATTATAAAAGTACCAGGTTAGAGAGTAATGTGTATGTTTCTATATTCAGAAATATTGTTATTAATTAGTACACACAACGCAATAAATTTCTAGTTACAAATAAATCAGAAAAAATAAAAAAACTATAAACAATTTACTAAATACTGTTTAATTCAAAAATACACAATTAATTTTATTAATAGATATTTGAATAAAGAAATTCTAAATAGTAAGGATTAAATTTCCATAATTTATTAACAGGTTAATATTATAAATTTATTATTCTTCCTAGATAGTTATATATACCTCAAATTTCTAATTTTAGATATAAAATTACTTTTTTAAATTTAATTTTTAAATCATATAATCTTAATGTCCCTAAGATAATGGTAGTACGTTTACAACTCTTAATTTATTATTTCTCTTCTTTTCATACTTTTGCCAAATGCTACTTTTCAGCCATTCCTATGTTTTGAATATGTATTTGGGTCCAGAATCTGGCAATAACTTGTTTTTTGTACTCAGATTTAGCGCAGGCTCTGAGTTTCTGTATGCAATTTTTAGGTAAATTTGTGACGGATCTATACGGTCTTCCACGGACCTTCTCTATTTTCGTGAAAATAATTTATTTATTTCAACCAATCTCCACCGGGAGCCAAGCGTGATTTATGCAAATAAGATATATAAGTTCGGGTTTCGCGAGTTAAAGAGTTAAGTAAAGTGAAGAGATGGAAGAGTGAAGTTAAATGAATTGAAGATCAGTAGATCAGCACGCAGTTGTTGACATTCGTGGATAGCAGTTACGTGTGGAGCTACGCTAGGAGAAGTAGATTGAAACTTGTAAAAATCCGTGTTACAGAGTGTGGATCCTTCACCATTCTCCTAACCAGTCAACAAGGCAGATATCATCACGACGGAACAGCCGATGATAAAAGATAAGGTCAGTGATTTAAAATATTGTGAATATTCGTACGTGGCGTAGCTGTAATTGTGCGTGTTTAAGCTTTCATAGATTCAGTTGCGATTCTGTTATTCCGCTAGTAGTAATTCCCCTTTTAGTACTCCACTTTATTTTGTTTCTCTTAAATTTGAATTGTGTGTTTCTACCCTTCTGTGTTAATAAGAATCAATAAATATAGTGATTTGCAATTATGTCTTATGATCATTTAAGTCCGCCTACACATCTAGTCGTGTTGGTAGATAGACTGGGAGATGGTAGTCTGAGGGGTGGCTTTGAGTCACGACACTGGCGCCCAACGCAACAACCGGATTTAAGATTGAGTGCTAGTTTTAGGGTACTGCAGGAATTATATTTTTCAGGCCAAGAGAATGTATCGGAGTTCCTTGATAATATTGATGATAATATAACTTATTATGAGATACCGGCAAATTTAGCGTGCGCGTATTTAAAACGTCATTTATTTGGGCGAGCGTTAGACTAGTTTGAGGTGGTAGGCTTTGCGTGTGTAAGCGAAGAAGCGACTGCCTTCGCGTCACTCAAAAAGAAGTTGACAGATAGTTTTCCAGTTGTGAGAAATAAGTCGGAGTTAGAGGCTCAGATTGTTTCATCTAAGCAGCAGAAAGGACAGGCCCCGTCGGATTTTAAGTATAAGTTGTTAAAGATTCATAAGAATTTAGAGTTGAATTATGATGATGCAAAATTGGTCGATCACATTGTAATGAGACTCGAACCCCCAGATTATGGACTATTTAGAGGTTCGAAACCCCACGACGAAGGTACAGTTGTTAGAGTTTGTCGATCGGTATGAGGAACTTCATAGCTGCTTCGAGTAATAATTTTGCTAGACGAGGTTGGGATATGAGTAGGAATCCTGCGGAAAGACGGAATAATGGAAATTGGAGAGATGCAGGGGTCGGAAATAGACAAAATGATCAGAGAGGAAGTAAGCAGAGGGACAAACAATTTTACTCGTCGTGATTATCGAAATCAGGGATTCGAGAGTGGAAACCGCAACAACCAACCAAATCATAGACCAGACCGATGTCAAAACCGTAGAATGGTCGTTAATCAGGATCCTATTGATGATTCAGCAAGGCGGAATTGGAGACGTGGTTATTTGACCAGCGGAAGGCAAGGGAATTTAAACTTCTAAGCGATCGTGTTGCAGGAGGTAAGCGGTCGCTAGTTGAGTCAAATCCTCCTAATCGGATTAAACTTAATTCATTACGGTTATCACCAGTTTATCTTCCATATGTGCCGATTCTATTACATGACACGTTTTTAAAAGCTCTCTGGGATACAGGTGGGGAGAAGTCATTTATTTCAGAGGAGACGTATCGATCATATTTTTCTTTTCGTTCTATTAAGAAATCGTTAGCGGAAGTAGTTACGGCACAAGGGTCACAGTGCACAAATTTGGGCACCGTTGAATTATCGATTAAAATAAGGGAATATTCTAAGTTGTGGAATTTTCATGTGATTGCTGAGATGCAATATCATGCATCTTGGGCATTGATTTTATGTCGCATGCAAAGATAGGTTTTGATTTGTTTATGAAATCGTTAATCATTCCGGACTCGCAGACTGAGAAGGTGGCAATTTCGGACGAACCGGTTCAGATAGACTTATCGAAGACGAAGTTGAGTACAGGGCAAAAACAGAAGTTGCATGTTTTGTTTAATGAATTTCGGGACTTGTTTTCGGCTAAGCTAGATCTGACGCATGTGTTTTATCATGAAATTGATACTGGTGATCACCCTCCTGTTTCTTCAAGATCTTATCGCTATGACAGGGTCATACAGGGTATCATTGATATTATCATGTTAAGAAAATGCTGGAGGAGGAAACTATAATTCCAACAACATCGCCTTACGCATCTCCAGTAGTTTTATGTCAGAAGAATCTCGGGTTGCCGTTGGACGGCCCAGAAGCTTATAGGTTCGCAATAGATTATAGAAAATTGAATGCTATAACGAGGTATCCACGATATCCTCTACCGCTAATTGATGATTTGATAACTAATATTCCACACACCGAAATTATGTCGTCACTTGATTTACGTAGTGGGTACTTTCAAATGGCGGTAGACCCAAAAAATATTAGTAAGACGGCCTTTGTTACAAAAAATGGTACTTTTGCATTTACTCACACGCCATTTGGCCTCTTTGGGGCGGTTCCAAATTTTCAGAGAGCTATCGAAATCATCCTTAAAACAGTTCTCGGTCGTTTTGCATTCTGTTACATGGATGATGTGATCATTTCATCTCCATCTTTTGAGCGCCATGTAGAGCATTTACGGGAAGTGTTCAGATTGTTACAAGAGGCTGGTTTAACATTAAATCGTGAGAAATGTCATTTCGCGAGGGAACAGTTACGTTATTTGGGTCTAGTTATAAGTAAAGAGGGAGTTAGAACAGATGAGGAGAAAGTAGAGGCAATTCTTGAAATGAAACCCCCGAAAAATGCGAAACAGGCAGCAAAATTTTTAGGAATGACAGGGTGGTATCAAAAGTTTATTAAGGACTACGCAGACCTGTGTGAACCCTTGTATGGTTTGAAACGGAAAAATTCTAAGTTTGGTTGGTCGGAATCGGCGCAAGGAAGCCTTTGATCGTATTAAAAAAGCAGTGACGGAAGCTCCCGTGTTACAGTTACCAGATTTTACCAAAGCTTTTGAACTTTATACGGATGCTAGTTCAGTAGGTGTAGGGGCAGTGTTGAGGCAGAATAGTAAACCTATTGCGTTTGTCTCGCGAACACTTAGTAAGCCAGAAAGGAACTATAGTGTGACGGAACGTGAATGTTTGGCGGTCATATAGGCGTTAAATAAATATCGCACTTATTTCGGATCTTTGCCGGTGAAGGTGATAACAGACCATGCAGCACTCACCAAATTAATGAACGGGAAGAATTTGCCGAGTAGAATGATAAGGTGGAAGCTTAAATTGACAGATTTTAATGTGGAATGGGAGCATCGCCCGGGTACGCAGAATGTGGTGGCAGATATATTGTCTAGAAATCCATTAGATAGCAATGATGAAGCAAAGGTGTCTTGTGCGGTGATTAAGTCGTTGGTATTATCGTCTACGGAACAGTTGAGGGAAGAACAGAAAAATGATCCGAAGTTGGGTCATATATTTCGTTACTTAGAAAACCCTGACGATAGTTCAATTAATGAGTCAATCTGCAGAAATTGGTCCCGCGATATTAAATTGGTCGACGGTTTGTTATACTATGCAAAATATACAACCACGCTCGGTGAATTAAGGGTATTTATACCCAAAACATTACGTAAAGATGTTATGCGAGAGTTCCATGACTCGCCGATGGCGGGCCACCTCGGAAAAAAAAGACCTATTTGAGATTAAAAGACGCGTGTTATTTCCCATTTATGAGGAAATTTATTTATAAATATGTATCCACCTGCGACATATACTAGAAGGTTAATTATAAGAACGGCTTACCAGCTGGTCAATTAATTCCTATAGTAACGAATTTTCCGAATGAAATAGTATCTTTAGATTTATTAGGCCCGTACCCTGCCACTAGTCCGAAACGTTATAATTTTTTTTAGTAGTAACGGATAATTTTTCTAAATTGGTCGAAATAGTTCTCTTAAGAAAAGCTTCGGCTAAGGCAATTGCCAATGCATTTTTTGAGAATTATATTTCGCGTTATGGAGCTCCAGTAAAGTTAATTAGTGATAATGGTCCCCAAATGATATCCAAAGTTTTTGAGCAGGTGTGTCGCAGGTTGAACATAAAGCATGTTAAAACGGTGGTATATAGGCCACAAGCTAATCAAACGGAGAGAGTTAATCGTACTCTTCTACAAATGATTTCGAGTTTTGTAGAAGATAATCATACACATTGAGACCAATTTCTAAAAGAGTTTAGGTATGCTTCGAGGACAGCAGTACATGAAACAACGGGTAAAACACAAGCGGATTTATTTTTAGGTAGAAAAGTAATCACCCCATTTCCGAAATTAGTAATGGTAACTGACGGATCAGACTTAGTTTGTGGAAATATGGAAAGGTTGTTTGAGGAGGCTAGGAGAAATACTAGGAATTAACATGAAAAATGGGCGAAATACTATAATAAGAGGAGACGTGACGTTAATCTGAAGGTTGATGATCTAGTGTTGGTTCAAACTCACCCGTTGAGTTCAGCGAATAAGAAAATTGTGGTTAAATTTATGCCAAAAATTGAGGGCCCCTATAAGGTTTTGAGTGTGAAAAATAATAATTTAGTAATATTGAAGTTTGATAAAAGAATAACGGTTAATGTGGATCAGGTAATAATTTACCATCAAAGAGAATCAGAAGACAGTGTCGACGAATCTGAAATTGCGGGAAGTAGTCAGCATAGAGCAGTAGCATCAGAAAGGTCGGATGATAGGCGGCCGAGAGTAGTGCAGTCAGAAAGCGATGAGAATAGTCGTAGAGGATCAGGATCAAGAAATTTGGAAGGTAGTGGAGATGTACCTAGGGATAGACGCAATGGAGAGGAGGTGAGAAGGGGGAAGCGTGTGTGGACGGAATCAACTGTTTCTTCGAGGGCTGACGCGTATAATTTCAGGAAGAGGAAGCCACTGTTTCCGGAGAGGGAGAAAAGAAGAAGGCCCGAATCCTGGGTAGAGATGCAACAAAGGAAGAAGAGACCAGAGGCACCAGCATCCAAAGGAAAAAAAAAGGTGACCTCGTCTATGCCGTCTCGTCCATCAGTAAAGCGATGCAGAAGGAGAGAATAGGAACAGCAATTCCAGGACCATCCGGCCCAGAGGAGGATAGAAAGTCCAGTTGCAACAGGTCCCGTCCAATTCAGCAGGAACGTCACTGCCCGTACAACCTCCGGAGCCGACGTCGAGTGGACAGCAGCCGGAATTGGAATCCTGCAGTAGGAAAGATCGCCCCAGCAGGAGCATATCAACTACAACAGACTCAATGGTGGAGAAGGAGACCCAGAAGGTTGGGGCGGAGAGGACAGCCTTAGGACGTCATCCAGTACAGAGGCCGTGGTTGGAGACAAAGCCTATGCAGATTGGATCTAAAGATTAGCCAGGTTGTATAATTCTAATTTGTTTATTTTCCCTCTGACAGACAGTTCAGAGTTTTCCTTGTGGGCTAGTCTAAATTTTTGTTTTGTAAAATTTAAAGTGTACAAAAGTTGTCACTGCGCTGTGTGCGTTTTCACATTGTTTGAAAAATGAACTTTTGTATTTAATATTTTTCCAAATTGTGGAAAAACATTTGTTGGATTGCATTTGTTTTGCTACATATTAAAGACGTGGCTTTATATGTGAGATTACTTGTATTGTTTGTTGTAATATATTGTATGTTGAAAAATGTATATATTTTTGTATGTAATTATTAAAATATATAAGTATTATCTGGTTTCGGGACGCGGCGTAATTAGGATTATTAACAATAACATTAAAAGCGCGGCGCGATTGATTGGGAATTTTTGAAAATGAAACCAGATGAAGGTTATTTTGATATGAAACTATGTATAAAATTGATATAATGTCTGCCATAATTGTGTCAATATGGAAATTGTATAATGTTATGTGCGTTTAATGTCATATTTTGGAAAGAGATTATAATCCGGTTTCCTTTCAGGGCAGCAGTCCCTGAACATAGTGATGAGATGAAAAAGTGATGATTGTCGTATGAAGATATCAATGTTAAAATTTTTATATTTATTAGTACTTAAGTAAAGTGTATTATTAGGGTTTTTTCTTTATAGCAAGGTTTTCCCCTGATCTTCGCCCGAATGGGATGCACTGTAGGGATATTATGTGAAAGATGAATAAAAATGGATGTGGAGTTCCCTTTTGAGTAGTCATTTCTGTCTGTTAGTTTAATTAAAATTGTGGAGTTAGAGAGTCAAACTTTTTTGCAGGTTTCAGAGTTTTTCAGGCGTTAGCGTTTTACGTGAGTTCTTTCAGGTCGTTTAGACCTTCAATAAATCACGCTTTTTTCTCGGAGGGGTTGTGACGGATCTGATACGGTCTTCCACTAACCTTCTCTATTCTTAAAGTAATTTATTTATTCTCAACCAATCTCACCGGGAGCCAAGCGTGATTTATGCAAAATAGATATATTATATAAGTTCGGGTTTCGCGAGTTAAAGAGTTAAGTAAGTGAAGAGATAGAAGAGTGAAGTAAATGAAATTGAAGATCGGTAGGTCAGCACGCAGTTGTTGACATTCGTAAGATACAGTTACGTGTGGAGCTACGCCTAGGAGAAGTAGATTGAAGCTTGGTAAAATATCCGTGTTACAGAGTGTGGATCCTTCCCATTCTCCTAACCAGTCAACAAGCAGATATCATCACGACGGAAGAGCCGATGATAAAAGATAAGGTCAGTGATTTAAAATATTGTGAATACTTCGTACCGTGGCTTAGCTGTAATTGTGCGTGTTTAAGCTTTCATAGATTCAGTTGCGA
>BMAO01010083.1:0-23001 GCA_019973975.1 Trichonephila clavata
TAAAGTCGTTTTTGGAACATTGTCATTAAGAAACATTCGGTTCTGATGGATCGTCAATTTCCGTCATGCTTTAAACCAACACTATTGGTAAGAGAGCTCATAACCTTGAACCATGATCAAGTGACAAGGATCACACCCATGAGATGATATCCTATTCTCCAAATTTCAACACTACGCCAACGTGAGGACTTAGAGCCTCGACGTATTTAACATGCATCTGTCTCTACAGGGCACATATTTTAAGAAAATATGTACAAAAGATGCTTCTGTGCTCTTCAATTGCTTGTGATTGCGAATGTTCACTTTTAAATACAATTTATTCTAAATTAAAATATTGAAGTAAACTTACTAATGCACATTTAGGTAAATACTTCAAATTCAAAAGTTATATTTAAATCCTGAATATAAAAATCAGTGAAATATTACAAAATAAAACATGGCAGTATGTTCATGCATATCAAAGCGTCGTTTCTTAGACTTTCTTTTTGCTAACAATTTTTTCTTCTCTGGTGCCATATATGTGTGTGTGTGTCCTTTTCTTCAAAGCAAACAGTAAATGGGCTACACCTGCTTCAACGGCTGTCCATTCTTTCGTTTCCTCTAACACGTGGCCATGTTGCACATGCGAGGAAGGAATGGCCACTGTGTGAGGAAGAAATACGATGATTGTATTTTCGGTGTCGAAATGGTTGGTCAATTTATGGGCCAGCCATATGGTTTTCAACATGTGACAAAAAGAGAATCGCAGCCCAGACGTGTCTTTTGTTCCGAAAGAACCAATGATGTATGAGACAAAGTTTTAGGGTGCTGTGTGTAGGTCCTCCCAATCAGAAAATGTAGGGGCGTGAGAGAAGCCCTCACAAGGGGTTTAAAGAAATAGATTTGAAGGAGACCGAGAGACGAGATCGGATATATCAGAGAAAAGCTGTGAGGCAGCGAAAGGAGCGATATCAGCGAAAGACCTACAAGTTCGTAGGAGGAGGTGAAAGGTGTGAAGACGAATTATGCTTTATTTTTTGACGAAACTTAATCGCTATGATATTTAGTGGAAAGAGACTAATAGAGGACGATACCAAGTATGTATGGTAACTAGATGCACAAACTTTATGTCTTACTAGTTGATATACCCGTTCTTCGCACGGGTGTATTGGCATTATATATTCAAGGATAAAGAAGTTTTTAATGAGTAAATTTTACATAATTGCAAATTAAACAAATAAAAGCTTTCTGCGTATCTCAGACGGGAAAAAAAAATATTTCTTAAATTTAAAGTCTAAAGGTCTAATAGCTGATAAAAAAGATTTTTTTTTTATTTATAACGGCCCGTAACACTCTTATGGGTCGATTTTTGAAAACACCTGCCTAAGTTAATCTCTACTCAACTAAAGTAACATATTGTTACAAATTTTTCTTATGAACGCTTAAAATAGTGTAAATAATTTATATCTGGCTGTGTAATACGTTAATATTACTTTCTGTTGTATTTATTTGATGTTAAAATTGTAATATTCGTAAGCAGTTCTTTTCCTTAGATTATAAATGACGATTCAATGGAAGCAGAGCAAAATGTTGGTGATAGAGCCAAGTTGGCATCATTTTTGGTGACCACGTGGCAACTTGGCGAATACTTAAACGTTGCAGAAATTCCTTTGCTGTAGAGCCACCTCGTGGGGAGCTACAACAAAAAGGATAGCACAAAAAATACATATACATGCCAATTTTTTACAGTGATCTGTTGAACTGCGTTGAAGCGATTTCATATATACAAACATCCATTTATATATAGAGAGAGATAATTCTAACAGATATATGTGTCAATCTGCGATAACTATTTATAAATCAAAAATAATTTTACTAAAGCTATATGATCCCTCTCACTACCCAGATATCTAAGTAAACTTGCGTCACGACGTTACAATATAATGACATTTGCTTGCCTAGTCTTATTTCGCGTTATTTTAATACGTGTTTGTATATTTTTTTTTGAGTTTTTACATTCGTATATAATTATTATTATATTTTTTTTTTTTTTTATATATATATATATATATATATATAACAAGAGCAGCGCGGATTGCACAGCTAAATAGACGGGAAAATGCATACTCGTGGAAATCACGGGATTCGCAGCGAGAGGGTTAAAAATAAAACACCATAAAGTAGGGTTGATAAAAATGCCATTTTCGCAGGAGGGAGAAACGACATCTCCAACTCTGCATAAATGAAACGCTTGGAAGTGGGTTTCTCATTCGAAAATCGTATTTGAATATATGCTGTTCCAGAGAACATTCTGCAATGTTTCTTTCAAGAAGAAATAGCTACAATAACGTGCTGAAACAAGAAAGCATAGGATTGTATCTATTAAGAGTGCGGTTTATTGTCCAACTGTATTGCTACTCACATTAGTCGGAATTCAGCGATTTTCATGCGAATATAGAATAGATGGGTTCAAGAGGTTCTTACTGAATGCCGTGCAGGATTCTAACGGCTCCTGCCACTGAAGTCCGAGAAGAAAAACATGCAGTCAGGTCAGTCTTGTCTTTAGTCGAGAACAGGGGTGGCCAACCCGTGCCACGCGTGCCACACTGTGGCACGCCAGAGTTGTGACAGTGGCACGCGAAGACTCATTGAAAAATTTGATAATATTATATATAACATTTTTTCTTTACAATTTTATTAAAAGGCGGCTGTCTCAGACAAAAAAAAACCTCAAGATCTATTTTAAACACTTTTTATTAATTGAATTACAATAGAAAATTTTTATGTAAAGAATACTCTTTCATTGTTGTGTGCGCTGACTTTCCAAAGGAAGTGCATGCGAGAAATTTTGGAATTTGAGAGAGCGTGTTTTAAAATATCTTGAAGGAAACAATGAGTTCTTGATACTCAAGAATGAAGACAGGCTGTGGGATTAAGCTTTTCTTACCAATATTATGGGACATTTAAATAACTTAAATTTAAGATTACAGGGAAAGAATGTATTTTTCCTATCCTTGTTGATCATATATCTTTTATAAGAAAACTTTTGCCTCTATTTGGAAGAAAAAAGATTAACACGTTTCACAATATGCAGAAACTATCACCCAAAAAACTGCGAGCTCAAAAGCCACGTAAAACAAATACCGACTATTTAATAATAAATTAGAATTAAGTTTTAGTTTAAAGTTACTCATTTTTATGTTATACCTAAAAAAGTTTATTAACAATAAAACCTAAGTATTTATTATATTGTTTTTAAATTTTCACTACTTAGACTTGTATCAAAAAAACATGCGTAAAAGTCCCATAAGCCAATATAAGTAACGTTTTTTCACCTTTTATATCTTTTTGTTTGTTGAAAAGTTTGGGAGTGGCACACGTAATGATTTATCATCAGACAGTGGCACTCTTACCAAAAAGGTTGGCCACCCCTGGTCTAGAAGCAGTCTTCTTTTTAGCATGACAAACATCTGCATAGACATCTGCATGGTGTTTAGAGCAGCACAAACTGTCTGCACGTTGACCATTATTGCAGCTTTCCTTGATACTACAGAAAGTGAACATGCGATAACAACAGTGCACCCAAAGACAAAGAGTTAGATACAATAATGCATCGTCTCTTCAGAATGGGCACCAGTTCTGTATGCAGCTACATAATGGACGTGTGCATGGCAACTAGGAGAATGCACGTGTTATGCTTGTATTCTATAATACCATACGGGTCCTACACCTAGTGCGATAGTATGGGTAGTTACTGGATACTCAAGAGAACACATCTTGTTTGTGTCGTCGGCAATCTGAGCCTGCAGCCTTACATTTATCAGATCTTAAGGTGTCCGAGTACCCTAAAATTGTGAATTTTGCTAAAAATTGACAATTTTTTTTTCATGATTTTATTTTATAAACCATCTTATTAGCTTTACAAAAATACTAAGGTTATAGTAAAAATAATAAGATTATTTTCCGTTCACTAGAACAAAAACTACAAGTGTTTTAGCAAAAGCAGATGCCATTACTTTAAGCAAGATGTCATACTTTAAAACGCGTTTTTCTCGCGAAATGTGTTTTTTTTTAAATACTCAAACGGGGCCAGTGATTGCTAAAAATGTTTTGAAAATAATAAACTGAAATTTTTTGTATGTATCTTCTGTATAATGGTAGAAGTGACCTTCAGATTTATCAATCACTGTTTTATTACAAAATTTACAGCCCCTTATGTGAATATAATCACTGTTTTTGTAAGCAATTCCATATAATAACTAAGATAAAGTGCTCTAGTTTTTGTAAAGTACCGAAGGTCATTTTAAAAATGAATAACATAGCAGCACATCAGAATTAAAGAATTCAAAATCTGTTCATAAACTTTTGGTACAGAATAGGCCGCGTTTATGTTATTTTCTGTCAATTTTTACCCATTTTTTCCCATTTTAGTAATAATAATTTCTTTTTCTATTCTTAATTTTAGCATATTTTTCTTAAAATGTACCAAACAAAACTAAAAACAACAAAAAATCCCCATATCTCCATTTTTTAAAAAAAGTTATTGCAAGTAGTTGGATACCTTAAGGCGGTGTTGTAAATTAAATATTAAATCTACAGATGGCGCTGCAAGTCATCCAATAGATGTATACTCGGTTTGGCTTGTAGAATCAGAGTCATGTAATGTTCTTTGTGCTGTGTACTTGTCTTCTGTGTTGTCTATAAAAGAAACAAAATGCCAAAAGATGGACTGAATCATTGAATTGAGAATGATGTATACATTGGAATTATAATCGTGTACCTTACCATGGAATATAATAACTAAGGAAATATAATAGGCAGTGTATAGGTCTTTTCTTCGAGGCCTCAAAGACGTCTTTTAACAAGATTACGCAACACATGATATTGCTCGTCTTGCCATAGACCTAGATTGTTGAGAGACTGGATCGCCACCGCTCTTTGGCCACTATTTTTGGTGAAAAGTGGCATAAACTTGAAGCACCATTTAATAAGGTATTGCTATTCACGAAGTGCATTATGGTGTAAAATGCTTAAAATCATAGTAAGGAAGTTAAAAATATGGCTTATTATTGTTAACACAAAACAAGACTATCTGGAGTGAAAATTCAAAAAGTTTGTGACCTTATGCTGGACGCCAGACGGATTTTTGAAGCAGGGTCGCGCATTGCGATTTATTTTCAGGGCATGTCAAATTTTTCATGTAGAATAGGTTATATTTTTTTAAACATCACTACTTCGTTGTGTACTAAAACATGGTCATGAAATTTCAAAAAGTTCACATTGCTGAAGAAAACGATCCTTTCAGAGTTATCTGCGAAAATCTAATTGCGATGCCATTGCAAAGGTGAATACTTTGATATCAGTCCTGAGAATAACCTCACACTTTGAACAACTGCTCGAAATTTGCTCTCAGATGAAGTTATCCTATAAAAAGAAGGTATGTTTGCCCAGACCTCAGATCTCCACACTTAAACACCTATCTATACATAACTTTCACAGCGTTCACCTCTTTCAAAAGTTTATCATATTCTGACCACCATTTTACACTATTTTAAGACCTTCTCTTAACAAATATCTATAAGATTCTGGTGTCTTCCAGCATTCTTTCCTAGTACTAGACGTACTAGCTTTTTTTCTTTCTTTTTTGTGTGTGTTTAATATGTCCAAGGGTTTAATTTATGATTCAGACAAGTACTAACCATCCATTCCAACTCACGATGTATTAAATATCGAAGATTATAATCAGCTATACCCAAATCCAATCGTTTCCAAATATGTTCATGATATATATTTGACCTTCGATTGGCATTCCAGCAATCGTTTGGCTGATAAACTTCCAAGGCTTATATATTTTTTTTTTAACATTTATAAACCCCGTGCACCACCGAACGTATAACACGGGGTAAACAACACAGACAGAAGAAAGGATTACAACACAAACATCCATGCCTTCTCCGGGATTCGAACCCAGTCCCTGCGGCACCGCAGTCAGCTTCACTGAAGGCTTATATATTGCAAGCATTTTTCTTTTAAATCAAGCTAAGTACGTGTTCATCGATTAAGTCTTCTTTTCAGGAAGTTATTTGTTAATAGTTAATCCCGCAGAAATTCTGAAAACAATTCTTCAAAACACATGCACAAATGTGTAATTTTACCATTTTTTTTTTATAAAAATTCAAGCATTCATGAGTTTGAAGTGCTTGTTGCATTTACGTTAAGAATTTAATATTGGATATATATATATATATATAATATTTCACGCTATATAACAAAACATTCATCGAATTTTACGCTAAATTAATTGACTTCTTGATTTTTATATAAGCAAATTCTAAATAAGCCACTTCATGTTTTTTGTTGCTTTATTTTTTTATTTATTTATTTATTATTTATTTATTGCCTTTTTTTTATGAGTCTTGTTTTAATTTGATAAGAACTTCGTAAACGTGAGAAATATGATTTTTAAAATGAAATTAATTACAGGTAAAAGTAGGCAGGATCGAATGTAACATTGATACACCCGCACACATAAAAAAACAACATTTTTTTATATTTTACATTATCGAGTGTTTTGTACGGCAAAGTAAATATTGACTTCATATTCTATCACTAAGCACAAGAAAGAAAAAAAGAATTTGAATGCCTACTTTGCAATGTTTTAAAATAAACTTCCTTTAAATAAACCTCAAAAATTATTTGTAAATCACTCTATCGATATTAAGAATATACATTTTTGTTTTAAAAAAAAAAATTCTCAAACTCTTCAAAAATTAATTTGAAACCAAATGAAACCTTAAAAAATTTTAAAAAACAATTGAAGTAAAAAAAAACGATTTTAATTTAATTTTTATAGAAATTTTAAAAAGGCTTACGTAATAATTTTGATATTTTACCACGTTTTTAATAAATCGCTTTCTTGTCTATCCGGGTGGAATTTTGTAATTGATTTTAAACAAAGTTCCCGATGCGCTAAGGATTTGAAATTTGTACCATAGCTCAGAAACGGATGATAACACATGAAAATGGGGGAATGGGGGGGGGAGAAGTTCTAGTCTTGAACGCGGGCCCTCAAAGAGGCGGCCCCGGTTTCGACAGAAACTCGGTAACCCCTGAACTTACATGAATTTACGCGAACAAAAATCAAGGGTTGAGTTGCGTCTACGTATTCAATTTCATGGCTCTGGAGTCAAAGAGGGGCTCCCAAGTTACCATGTTTTTTTATTAATTCGCTTTCTTGTCTGTCTATCCGGGGGGAACTTTTTAATTGATTTTAAACTAACTTCCCGATGAACTAAGGACTTGAAATTTTGACCACAGCTCAGAAGTGGATGACAATGCATGAAAATTTGAAAAAAGAAGAAGAACCAAAAGATGGAGAGAAAGATGAAGAAAACGAAAAAGAGGAAAACAACAACAAAAAAACCAGCATATATAAAAAAAAATGAAGAAGAAGAATACGTTCACTACACGATATAAATTTTTACACGATACGATGTGGGTCTGATTCGCTTTTGTATTGATTTGTTTGTTTTTTCGATAAAAATTTATAATCGTTTTATAACTAACTTCTCGATCAACTGTATACTTGAATATAGCTCAAATCTAAGTGACAGATGAACAGAATATATCGATTTTTTTTTTGATTTTTTTCAAACAAACTATTCAAGAATCGAATGTATAAATAAATGCTCCCACCTTCCTTTTCTTACTTAAATGCCGAACCGGCAAGACTTTTCATTTGGCGAAAAAGATCATATGTGCATCAATCTTCAAGCTCTAAATCACCAAAGAGGCAACATCAAATTTAAAATTTTAACAAACGGATTTGACATTGATTGTTTTTAACATTTGAATATGAGTTTTATGAAAAGTTATTTTCGTTGCTTCGTTATTTTATTTCTAAACTAATAATTGAATAGTTTGATGTGTTATCGATAAGTTGATATGACATTTTTCTATTTCAGATATAACCCAACGAAATTGAAATTTATCGCAAGCCTCTGTAATAACGTCGCAAATTATTTTAAATCAATTCAAAAATTTCATTCAGATAACCCTAAAAAGTCGAAACTAATAATAAAATAAAAATTTAATGCACCATGTTTTTATAACAGAATAAAAAGTTTAAAATAATTTCTCTAATCCTTATGATGGATAAAACCACATACGAAATTCTAATTTTTCTAAATTATCCGGAAAAATCATACTTGGCAACTTTTTATAGCTATTAAAATACTTTTAAGATTGGAAACGAAATACATGGGGCACATGCAATACATAACTACATATAAGGAGTGTAGAGAGTAACTATCAAAACTCTTAATTATTGTTTCACATTATTTGCGGTGCAATAGAACTGTTAGTTGAGATATTAATGCATCAATTATCTGCTGCATGCGCCCTATATGTTTTTCGTTTCCAATCATACAAGTACTTTAGTGGCTATAAAAAATTGCCCATTTTGAATTTTCAGGATAATTTAGAAAAGTTCGAAATCCGTTTGTGGTTTTATCCTTCATATCGAGAAGAGAAATTATTTTATACTTTTTGGTCCGTTATAAAAACATGGTACATTAAAAAAAATTATTTTATTATTTTTGAAAATATGATCGTATAATCGTGTGAATCGGTTGATATATTATTGTACAAGTCTTTTTCAATAGATGGCGCCACGAGAAAACATTTCCTTTGCAAAATTAAACACATCTCTAGGCAGGATCTCCTCAGGACGAATATGAGCATAATAAATTGTTTAAGCTTTATTACAATTACAATTACAAATACAATAATTGTGCTTTAAACAATTGTTCTTAAAACATACAAGAGTATAATTTCACTATTCACTTAAGGGGGTAGGTTCACGAAACAGGATCTGTATCTCAGTTACGTTAAAAATAGGTATTTATAAACATTCTATTGAATAAAAATCTCCAATATTTTTACTGAATATTCCTTGAACCATAATACATACATTATCAAAGATTTTATGGATAGGATGTCTAGTTATTTTGAAAAAAAATTTTTTTTTTTGCACAAATCGGGTTTTTTCCCCTTTTTTCTTCTCCCCCCCCCCCTTTTCTTCAAAAATAGTGAAATTTCAGAAAATTAAGTTAGAATATTTTTTGAAAAAATCCCTCGATTAAAGTATGTATTAGAGAGTAATTATTAATTATGCAAAGTTTAAGCTGTTAAATGCAGTAGTTTAAGTTTTTACCTTATATGGTAAAAATGTTAGTTTTGAGAAAAATGGATTTTACTACTGAATTTAGTAGACTTTGACAGTTGGTAAAGCATTTTCAAAAAATTATTAAAAATACTTCTACTGCACGTAGAATGATATATTTTGCACCATAAGAAGCGTAAAAAATTTTCCCCATTAAAATGGAATAAGTAAAAAATGTGTTTGGGGGCCGAAATTCACCAAACATTCAAGAGTTTGGCGCGTTTATTGCATTTATGTTAAAAATTTAATTTTGGATAAATATTTTACGCTGGTTAATAAGACGTTTCTGTAATTTACTCCGGGGGAAAAACTTTTCGATTTGTATATGTGTTAAAGCTTCGTGCTTTTTTTATGAGGTTTTTGTTTCAATTCAATGCGAATTTCGCAAAAGAAAGATAAATCTCTAACTATTGTAATCTGATTTTGAAAATAAGTGTATTACTGGAGAAAGAAGGCATAAACACAAAGATAAAATGGGTACACACATGCAAATAAAAGAATTTTCATTTTAATATGTTAAATTATCGCATTTTTTTGGCGGCCAAGCAAATTTTGACTTTATATTTTAATTACTTAAACATACTAAAAAAACTAACATCCCAATTCTTAAATTTTTTTAAGAAATAAAATTTTATCAGTGCAAGCTCTGCAATTACTTGTAAATCATTCTGTTAATTTTAAGAATATAGTCTTTTTGTTTAAAAAAAAAGAAATTTTCAAACTCTGCGAAATTGAAACTGAAATAAAATGAAATCTTTAAAAATTCTTAGTAATGAATAAAGTAAAAAAGTTATTGGGAAAGATTTCATTTTTGTCAAATTCATAATATACAAATGTTATGTAATATTTTTATTATTATTATTGTTTGGAAATATGTATTTACATAAATAATTGTATGGATTGTGAGATACATTCTTATTTGCTTCATAATAACTAGATGGCGCCACGACACAGAACATTTTTTTAGGAGTGGATCGAGACAGCGTTAATGCACCCAGAATACAATGCTATCGCCATCTGTTATGTAATATGGAAACTAAAATGAGTGACGATTTTTGTATTGCTGTATAAGTCGAATGATTATTGCTGAAGTTCTTATTGCATTTTATTTACATTTTAGAAAATTTTTACATTCCATTTCATGTTTTTTTTTGCTTTATTTTTTCATTGTTTTATTATCTTTCTTGTTATTTAATTAGTTAATTTGTTTTTTAATTTTCTGTAATCAACTTTTTATATTTATTGTTTTCTTAAATGGAGACAAATGAATGTACGTAACAGAGACTTAATCTGCTCATTTTGCATAAAACAAAAACTTATAATGCCCGTAATTTTTTAATATGTTATTTTCCAATATATGTTCAACATTAAAATACTATTTTAATTATACATGACTGAAAATATTTTTTTTAAATTCGACACATAATTTTGCAAACTATTGATAGCATTTCTTATGACAAAATTACTCTCAGCTTAATCATTTAACTATTGGCATAAATATTCAATTAAAATATGATATCCTGGTGATTATATTTGATTTCAATATATTGTAATGTGTGTGTTGAAAAAAATAGCTTAAATGTTGTATTAATACAATTTAAATAAATGTACATTATATTATATTGAGAAAGTTATTCTTAAAAGGTACTTTTAAAAACTACTTGATAAGTTGACATATTACTTAATTCTTTTGAAAAAATAATAGAATTTAAATATAGTTGAATTAATTTGCATGTTATATAAAAATTTAGGTTATTTTTCTAATATTTTATGTTTTAATATTTCTTCACGCAAAGCAAAAGTGTAGATATTTTAATGAAAGTTACAAAACCCAATATATTTGGTTTTTTCAATCATAATTATTTTATAATACAATAAATTATTTTTCATTAACTAAATTAATTGCAGATTAAACTGATGTTTCAAAAATAATCATGAGATATGTTCACAAAAATAAATAATATTTTGGACAACAGATGGCGGCCGCATTGCAATAAGGAAAACTATCTGAGTATATATAGCGCTGTCTCGATCCACTCCTTTTTTTTCCCCCTGCTCATTGCAAAATTGAAATAGCACATTTCCAGGCACAAATAATATATGCACAATTAAATTTGTAACCTGAATGCAACAATTATTTTTTATTTCCGAATTTAGCTTTGCACTTTTATTAGAAAGTGCTGAGTCAAACAAATCTTCTAAAAATCTGTTTTTCTTTTGGCTTGGTTTTTTTGGAGAAAATTACTTACATTTAATATGAGGTTAACATACTTTTTAAAAGATGCTTAAAATATCTTTAACATATACTTAAATATGATGATTATAATTATTTACATTCAAAAAATTTTCTATTCAGATATGCTTTTTGTTTGGCATTAATGCCTTCTTTGAATACACTCTGCAAAATAAAACAAATAAAACCAATGTCAGTGGTTTCTTATTATAAATTCTCAGAAAGTAAAACTTTAGCATAGATATATTTATAGTATGAAGATAGTTCCTATAGTTTTTTAGAAAAATAAACATACAATTTCATTCAATCGCATAAATCCAATGTCGTGATAAAAAGGCGAATATGTCAAATACACACAAGATTTTAAAAGAATGTAAAGACGTCGAAGATGTCTAAAATATATTATAATTGGTAACTAACATAAATGAGAGTTTTCTCTTCTTGCTAATGTCAATTTTGAGTTTTATTCTTGCAAAACGAGAGCTATTGATGAAGGACGTTCTAAATGGCGAGGGAGGAGTTCTTCAATGGCAACAGTTGTGGAATTCGAAGTTTAGCATCTTATATACGCATCGTAAGTTTGAAGGACGACCAAGAGGCAAGGTTGACATTTATATTGACGCCCCACTATTATTTTTTTACTTCAAAAATTATTATTTTTTATGCAAAAAAGATTTTTTTAAAATATATTTCTAAATTTATAACATCAATCGTAAAATACCTCGATAACATTATAAGACATAGAGTCAATTTAATTTTAAATAAATGTTTTAAATTTAAAATTTTTGTTTAACAAAAAAAAATAACTCTAATGGGTCGGAGAAACCCGAATAAGAATTTTAGGATAATATTTGAAGACTGGCCTTTGTAAAATCGTAAATCGAGTATTTCACACATTAGAATAAAGCACTTCGATATACAATGCAGGCCGGGTGGCGTGGTTGGTTTGTTGCTGGCCTTCTGCACCCAAGGTTGCGGGTTCGACCCCTGCCCAAGTCGGTGGATCTTCATGATGCAGAAAATCGACAGCAGCCATGTCGTATTATTATGCGGCATGTAAAAGGTTCCCTAGAGTGTCTGTTTGGCTTGGATGCTCCTGGGTAATGTACTAGGTCTGCAAAAACCAATGTGCAGCCCCATTGAAAAAAAAAACTTCAATATACAAACGGAGCTCCAAAATCACATTTGTTTACTTAAATGTTATTTTTTCTGTATCACTCACTAGTGGCTTAATTTTTTAAGTCAGTTCGTCCCTATTTGGCAGATTCAGTATTATTTATTTATTTCTAATAATAAAAATAAATATTAAATATAATATAAATATTATAATAATATTAAATATAATAATAATATTAAATAAATATTTAATATTATTTATTTATTTAGTTCTAAATTTAGAGCATATATTTTTAATTAGCAATGACAGAAATGCCTTCACTTAGTCCAATAAAATGTGCCCATTTCAGAGGTGGATGGAAATGTAACTGCATATTTTTTAAGAACCTGAGATTTGTTTTTCAAATGCTTAAAATTGTGAGCTGTAAAATTTTGCATTTTTCTTTTTTCCCTTCCTGGCAAAATGCTGCTAATTAGCGAGTATTTAGCACCTCAACAGCCTTTGTAAAAAAATTGCACAGATTTGAATAAGACCATAAATGAAAAAGATGTTCTGAAAAATATTCATGCTTTAGAAAAATATATAAGGCCACTTCAAAATAATTTAGAAGGGTTTCAGAATTATTATTATTTCAAAAAAAGGAATACTGCATTTTATAATTTGTTCTTTTTATATTTGTTAAAAATATATAGTTATTAAAAAATAAAACAAAAATTGTTTATTTTGGTATAAATATTTCTTGACCAACATACCACCTCTACCACAATAACTATAATAAAATAATTTATTTGTAAAAAAATCTATATATATCATATTTCGAACTTCAAAATTTGGTCATCTTAATCTATCGAAGCAGCTATTCTTTTTGAATTTATTTTTGTTAAGAAGGAATAACGTTTGCTTACTGTTCCTCTTAACCATTTTTTCCCCAATATGTGTAAAATTTAGTGAGTTTGATCATATAATTTACTATTTTCTTAAATAGTTTTTTTTTTTTTACAATTTTAAAATTGTTTAAAATGTATATAAGACTTCAATCACTATTCAAGGATTTGACTTGCTATCTTTGCATACTTTTTATGTGGAGGATTTAATAAGATAGAGAATTTCATTCTCCTTATTTCCACACCACAACACATTCATAATAGGCATAGCGGTTCTTTTTAGAATTTCAGTGGACTATAATGTTATTCTCCTTTGTATTCAGTTTCTTTTATTTTATATAAACAAATAGGAATGCAGTTTTAAAAATCATTTTTTAAAATACTACTATCTCTCCTTCTCCAACACAAGGATCATATTTCTGAAATTTTAAAAGCATTTTCATAAATTGTGTACAATTCGGTATTAATTAAAATTTTAAAACTTATTGCTAAAACTGCTTAAAAATTAAGATTTAGATAATTTCCACAGCCATATATTATTACAAATTTAATGTATTATTCAACATTCTATACATGGACAAATTATACTCACAAAAGGCAAAAATCACTACAATAGTTTACTAGAAGAAAGTGGCAAAATCTTTGCTGTGCTTAACTCAGTAACATTAAATTAGGGACATGAAAATGGGAAATAGATGTTATTGGATTATTCCAAAAATTCTCAATTCTTTCTATTAAAAATAAAAGAGAATTTAATTAAAATAAAAGTTTTGACTTTATGGTTGAATGTTAATTTATAAATTTAATTTATCGCAATACCTTCCTTTATATTTCAAAGGGAATGCTTTTTTTCATACTTTTAATTTTTCTATTATGCATTTATTCATATTATAATTTTTCCGATTATTATATTATTAATTTTCCCTCTTAGATGTGAAAAAGGGAAGGAATCTTGTTTTGTCTCCACTACCTAAATTCACGCTGGAGGTGAAATACTTTCCTTTGTAAACTCACCCATCTCATAATTCACTTAGGGAGGAGGGAGGCCTATTTTACGACACCTGAAGACGAACCCGCCTTAATCTGTTTATAATGAAAACATGGAAACTCTCATTTCTTTTTTTCCTGATTTATTCTTTTTGGCTAGATATTTTTAATGTTACATCCTTATTAGAAATTATGCACAACGCCAAATATTTTAAAGTAAACGGAATAGAAATTTTTTTGATTTTTTGTAAAATGGTAAATGATATGGTATTAATTATTGCACCATGATTAATTATATTATAAAGGAAATAAGATTATATCCATTTCAGAAGGTGAAAATATTAAACATCTTTATTCCGCTGCTCACTCCGTTCTTTTTGTTACGTTTGCACTAGCTGGTTTTACATTTCTGAGACAACTCATTAAATCCATCATCGGATTCTTTCATTACGTTATACAACAAATAAAAAATTACAAATCTGAACTTAAAAATATAGACGTAAATTATTTCTCTGACAAATAAAATTAAATACACTAACCCTAATGAAGTTCTTTTTGAAAGAGGAATAACATACCTAATCTCACATCTGCTTTTCTTCATCCTTCAACGCCTGTTGCTATAATACAATAACACAAATAATATTTTAAAAAATTAAGTTAATTCCTACCTAGATCAACAAAATAATTTATTTTAGTTACTTTTTATAAAAAAAGTTACAATTAATATAAATATGTATAAACATATGACAGAATAACAACATTAAGCGGCAATTAATTTTTACTAATTAGCCTTAAAGTATCGTATTGTCATCCAAAACAATCGTGTATATAAAATTTCAGTTCAACTGTTCAGCTTTGAAACGTGAGAAAAAAACTTTTAAATGAAGCTAGGGACTTCATCTGTAATTCTTTAAATAATTAATTTCAGTCAATAATCTTAATTAATTATAATTAAATTATCTATCGTATTGTTACCCAAAACAATAGTGTATAGAAAATTTCAGCTCAAATAAGCGCTTTAAAATGTGAGAAAAAAACTTTTCAAGATTTGACACAAGTCGCCAAAATGGTCGCTAAGTCGCCAAAAATGATGCCAACGAGGTTGTATTTATAATTCTTTCAATAATTAGTTTTAATCAATCAATTTTTATTAATTATAATTAAATTACTGTATTGTCATCCAAATTATCCTGTAAAAAATTTCAGCTCAATTGAGTGCTTTAAAATGCATTTTATTAACGATTGAAAAATTTGAACCAGATAAATATAAATAGAGATATATATATATATAAATCGGGAGAGAGTGTGAATTAATAATAGGAATTGAATAAAAATATACATTTAAAAAATACTAAAATCTTCTAAAGTTGATAATACTGAATAATAAAGCATAATTTACTATTATGTATGTCACTATGCAGCACATCCAACATTATCATTATTATACTTTTATTAAGGCTGTAGAGTACCAGGGCTGGACCGGGATCTTTGAGGGGTCTGGGCTAACGACATCTGGGGGGTCTCCTAAATAATTTCAATTTTGCCATTTTCCCTAAGAAAATTGTTTGTGCCACACATGAAAATTTAAAATATACGAAACACACACACACTTAAGGTTTTTTTTTATTTGAAACAATTTAAAAGTATGTTATAAACAATAACGTAATTTACAAAAAAGCTTTTCGATACTTTTGTGCTGCAAATTCTTTAATTTACTCATCACATTTTAAGTTTTTGGTAAGATCAGTGTTAGTAGAAAGAAGTGATAAGTAATTAAGCCTAGTATTTGTCATTGTTGTGTGACCTATATTTGTTTTCTATATAAGACATTTTAGAGAACGTATGCTCCACTTCAAGATTATAGCTCAGTTTGTTTTAGATTATTTTTGAATTGAACACTTTCATTTACTAAATGTTGGCCTACGTCACCTGAATAGTAAACAATAATAGCACATACACTCTTCAGGTCGTCGTTCTCCTTACTTCGATCTTGCAAATCCATCAAAGATTTAAATTTCTTACTATATTCTGCATACACTTGACTTCTTCTATTTAAATCAAGGTTAGCTTATCTAACGCAAAAATAAGGGTTTCTTTAAAATTTTTCCGTCCCATACACAGCTTTTTCTGTGGATTTAGCTGCGCATTTTGAAATAACACGTCTCTTGTTCACATCGCTATACTCTCTTTCTACACTAGGACTTAATTTTTTGGCTGCGTCTTGTTACTCCTTTAGTTTTTGATCCGATTCATGTCGTACATTGCTTATAAACATTTTTAACGATATAGTTAACTTATTCCGTTCACAAATGTCCAAACCAGGAGTATGTAATTTTCTGTTAAATAAATTAATGTTTCTAAAATTTCTTGCCAAAATATAATTAAAATGGCAGTTTTGAGTTTTATTAAATAATTTTACAGCCTTTTTTCCAAAATCAATTTGTTCATTTTCGTGGTCACTAAATGTCTTGAAAATATTCGCGATATTACCATAATTATCTTTTAAGGCTTCGACAGCATCGTAGTGACAATACCATCTGGTCTGACTTAAGTTTAATTTCACGATTTAGAAGTTCCTACCTATGTATGGTCGAAGCAGACCCATACACAGGTCTCCTACAATTATCCAATAGCAGTCCATTTGTTTCTACTAAATTCTTGTAGAGTTTTAAATAAGTATAAGCTAATGTGACTACTAATCTTAATTAATGAGACACATCTTTCATATACTTTCCCCCGAAAACAATATCGTAGTACAATATAAAGTTGGTCACTGTGGACAAATCTGGTGTTGAATCCATCATAATTGAAGAGTACTTTTGTCATCGTTATTTATTTGAGTTTTAATTGTTTTAATGATTTGCTTGCCCATCATCTCAATTATTTGCTCATATATTGTTTTTCATAAGTACGATATTAACAATTTTGGTCGTAATTCTCGATTTTCAATATGTTCACGAATGAATGGATCGAACTCCGCTAGCAATTCCAGGCACACATAAAATTACCATTATGAGTAGAACCAAAAGCTTCCTCGGTATTTCTAAATGAAAATCCTCTTGTAGCCAAATACTTTACTACCGCAAGAACACGTTTGCGGACATTGCGGGTAATATTATGTATCTTTTTTAGTTACTTCTGTAACTGGTTATCTAAAACAGACTTATTTTCTTTTCGTGTCAACCAAGCTAACATTAAATTTTATGTTCAATAGAGTTTTCACGATTTTCTAGTTACGTGTTTCCAATAAGAAAAGCCGGTTTTGTATTGAGAATTTGTTTGAGAAAAAAGTTTGCAAGCCAAACAAAAAACACTATCAATACTCGTTGAATAACATAGCCAAGATCCTTCTAGCACTTGGCCATTTTTAAGTTTTTTAATGAAATGATTATTCGAAAATGATCTCTTTTGCTCTTTGTATTCCTTTACCGAAACAGAATATATATTGATTGGATCTTTAATGTAACTCATTTCATGTGAAAGGATATAATTAATAAAATTATTACTTAGTGATTTAGGTCATGATCCCATGTCAACGGATTTCTCAAACTCGAACCCAACATTTTCTAAACACTTTCGGTGGTGGCTTTACTGATGTCCCTGGCAGAACAATATCTTTTTCAGAAGGCTGCTGGTCATCGAGATCTTGCATATTTTCATCATTAATGTTTGCTTGTTGTGTATCTCCGATTTCCTTGGCCAAGTTCCTTTACCTTTCGCTTGTTAATGTATCTACCTTTATTATACATTTGTTACATTGTTCCATTGTAAAAAAAAGTTGAAATTCTGACACATTAATTTTTCTTTTTTGATTTAACAGTAATTTTCGTTTTTCCGCTCCACTTTTATATTTTCTGTCAGACATATTTATATTGCTAACTGAGGACTTGATTTTCCCGAAAATAAGTTAAAAAGCTTAGGTCATAAAATTACGATAACACAACCGACTGTGCTTAATAAACTAAAAATATTCTATCAAACTTTTACAAAATAAGATAGTAAATTTCTGATATAATTACAAAAAAGTACCTGGTTTATTTAAAAAAAAAATAAAAAACCATTGTCTATATTCGCTGAAACCTAAAACGCTGATCATTATTATTTATTGGCTCATCAGTTTAGATGTGTTTTTATAAAAGTAAACTTTAGAATATGTATTATTTGCCCGCCTTTAAATAAATATTGTTTTTTTTGTTGGCATCCATTTTTTGCTGTTGCTACCTATACTTAAAAATAAATTATTACGAAAATCAAGACCACTTTACTTTTATTCATAATATTTGCGGGAAATCTCCATACTCCACATAAAATGATTGTTATTTTCCCCCTCCTATATATATATATATATATATATATATATATTATATATATAGATAGATAGATAAAGTAATTAAATTACTCATCCCAAATTTTAAGACAACATACATATTTATGGGAAATCCTGATGTTTTCAATCATTGAAAAATTGAAAATACAGAAAATACTTAATCATAACTTCAATATCTTCCTACTTAAATAATTTAGAAATGTGTATTGGTACTTACTTTTTTCTTGAAACTTGAATAAACAGGTTGAATGCGATGGAAAAGTAATCGGTCTGTACTGTTTGAAGAAATCTTATTTATGTTTACTACACAGTTACACAAATACATCTGGCGGCTCTCGCGCGCCCTCTTACGGAGAAAAATAAGAAGGCTTAAAAAAGGTTACAACATGCCGCCCACCTTGAAATATTATTTCAATATACATGAACAATATAAAGTTATTTTACATGAATACAAATTTAATATTTAAGTAAACATTCACAACATGAAGTATATATGCATATTAAAATGAGCTACAAATAATAAAATTATAGATTAAATTGTAACAGACTTAATTTTGTTATATTTCTTTAAATATGCATCTGATGTTTTGACAGTAACAACCCTGACTATATTATCTAAACCAGGATGCAATTGAACAATTCTACCCATTTTCCATTTAGTAGGGTAAATTGTCCTCTTTTATAAGGCACAAGTCATTCAATTGAAAATTTTTTGTTGCAGAAGCCATTTTGGCCTTTGTTGCAATCGAGATAAATACTCTCTGTGCCAACGTTTCCAAAACTGTTGAACTAGTTTTTGAATTTGTTGCCATCTAGTAAGATAAGAATGACTTGAGTCAATGTAATTAGGTTCAGGAATACTTGTCAAAGGCCTTCCAATAATGAAATGACCAGGCGTTAAGGCTGATAGGTCGTTAGGGTCATTAGATATGGCGTTAATGGTCTGGAATTAAGACAAGCCTCTATTTGAGTTAGAAAACGTTTCAAACTCTTCATATGTTAATTTAGTTTCTCCAACAACGCGTTTTAAGTGATATTTAGTTGACTTTATTCCAGCTTCCCAGAGACCACCCATGTGTTGTGCACCTGGAACATTTAGATGCCATTTAATACCATTATCAGTTAAAAATTTACTAACATTTTGATTATAATATTCTGATTTTGCAAGTTTCTCAAATTCCATGAGTTTGCGTTTTGCTCCAACAAAGTTGGAACCACAATCACTGTATATGTCACTGCTTTTTCCTCTGCGGGAAATAAAGCTCTTCAGAGCTGCAATAAATGCATCTGCTGAAAGATCAGTCACCAGTTCTAGATGAATAGCTCTATAGTGAAACAAACAAACAGAGCTATGTATGCTTTAAAGGATTTGGAACCTCTACTTTAATGGTTTTAATTTGAAAAGGACCAGCATAATCTACTCCACAGCGCATAAAAGCAGGAGCAGGAGAAATGCGAGAAGATGGCAAATCGCTCATCATTTGATTAGTGATGGAAGCTTTTACTTTGCAACATTTTACACATTTTCTTATTAAGTGTCTGATGACATCTCTAGCACCTATTATCCAATATTGTTCTTGAATACAAGATTGCACAAGTTGTGTACCAGCATGCAAGAGAATTTCATGATAATGTCTAATAATGAGATCTGTTAGAATATGCCTTTTTGGCAGTAGGATGGGATGTTTGTGGCCATATGCGAGATTTGCATGTCGCAAACGACCGCCCACCCTGAGAATGTTTGAATGATCTAAAAATGGATTAAGAGATAAAATTTTGCTTCTGCAAGATAGTGGTTGATTTCTTTTTAAAGCATTGATCTCATTATTAAATTCAATAGTTTGCACTAATTTAATTAATACATACATAGCATTGTTTAGTTCATTAGTTTTTAAAAACCCATTTGTTTTATCCTTTGAATTTTTACAATTATTGACAAATCTTAAACAATATGATATTACACGTTTAAGTTTAGAAAGAGATGAGAATTTATGAAGTAAATCATTACCATCAGGCAAGTGATTTGGTACAATAATTGATTGTAATGTACAGTACCTTTCTTCTGGCACAGCATCATTCAATGCAGGAACAGAAGAGTCTGTCTGAAAAGGAAATGTTTCGTTTAAAAATTTGGGACCACACAACCATATAGAAGTGAGTAAAGTTGAAGATGATACACCACGGGTTGCAAGATCTGCAGGATTTGCGCTTCCACTGATATGATGCCACTGAGTAGCAGAAGACAACGTCTGGATTTTCGCCACTCTGTTGGCTACGAACGTCTTCCATCGGCTGGCATGGGATCCTATCCAAGAAAGAACTATGGTGGAATCCGTATAAAATTGGGCTTGTGATATAGGGTAATTCAGAGCTTTACAAGTAAAGTCCATCATTTAACTAACAAAAGAGCTCCGCATAATTCTAGTCGAGGAAGTGAGACAGTTTTAAGTGGGGCAACTCTTGTCTTGGCTATTATTAGTTGAACGTTGATTTTTCCTGTATCTGATACAGAGCGACAGTAAATTGCAGCTGCATAAGCCTTTTCAGAAGCATCACTGAAGCCAAATAGATGAAACTGGTTGTCTGAATCGACTAACAAGAATCGTGGAATTTTGATGTCTTTGACAAATTGTACATCATTAGCAAGTTGTTCCCATTCAAGTTTAATGTCTGTAGGAACCCTTTCGTCCCACTGCAATTGTTGTTTCCACAGTCTTTGCATGATTGTTTTATACTGAATTGTGATGGGTGACAACCATCCAAGTGGATCGAATGTCTTAGCAATTGTAGAAAGTAATGTCCTTTTGGTTAAGGTGCCTTCAAAAGATAAAGGAGTGATTTTGAAGTAGAATACATCTGAAGCTGGATGCCACAGGATACCTAAGGTTTTTACTGTATCATCATTGTCTATATTCAAAGAAGTATTAGATAAACGCATATCTGAATCGATTGAATTTAAGAATTCGCTGCAATTAGAAGCCCATTTTCTCAATACAAGTCCGGCACTGGACACCATTGAGTCAACTGGTTTTGAAGTTCCAGAGCTTCAGAGAGTGAATTGGCTCCGGACATCAAATCATCAACGTAAAAGTCCTTGAGAGCTGCTTAGAAGCAAGAGGAAAATTATTTGATTCGTTTAATGCCAACTGCTGTAAGCATTTTATTGCAAGGTACGCGCTGATGCAGTGCCATAAGCAATCCTTGTCAACCTAAAGTCTTGTATTGGCTCAAAAGGTGAATTACGCCACACGATTCTCTGGAAATCTGAATCGTGTAGAGTTATTTGTCTATACATTTTTCTCTATGTCCGCAGTTATGGCTATTTTGTGCATCCTGAAGCGTAGGATAATGTTGTTAAGTCAGTCTGTAGCTGTGGACCAACCATTAGTTTATCGTTAAGAGAAATACACTTGAGGACTTTGCAGATCCGTCAAATACCACGCGAAATTTGTCACCGTTTTTTTGGTACTGGGTGATGCGGGAGATAAAAACTGGAACTGGCTGGAACGTCAATCTCGTTTTTGGATTAATTCCATGTGACCAAGTTTCAAGTAGTCGTCCATGAATTTATGGTATTGATCAGAAAGAGATTGGTTTTTACTGAACGGCGTTCGATTTGCTGTAGACGATGCACAGCAATGTCTCTAGATGAACCAAGTTCATCACTAGAATCTCGGAATGGAAACTTGACTGCGAATCTACCTGTTGAGTCACGAGTATAAGTTCTTTTAAAATGATTTTCGCAAGCAATTTCTTCATTCGTAAAGGGTTTTTGTTTCAGAGAGTTCCTCTAATTGCCAAAATTTGTCAAGTTGAAACTCTACTGCGTTGTAACTTGCATGATTTGATATGATTCTTTGGCAAGAAAGTTTTTGTTTTCCAAGAACACCAACCGAAAATGGTTTCCATTGCAGTTAAAGAATGTCCTGAACATTTAAATGCCTGTTGAGCATTATTTCTCCAAACACGTCTGCACCTAGCAGAATGTCTATTGAGCTTGGCTGAAGACAGTTGATATCCGCTAATTGTAAATTTTTGAATGTATTCAAAGCAGACGCATCGACTTGAAATTGAGGAAGGTCACAGGTGATTTTGGGTAAAATTAATGCATCTACAGTAATACTTTGTATTTTTGTAAAACAGTGATGTTATTTCTAATGAACTAAGCCTGAAACCCTTCCCACGTTTCGCGAACTTAAACGTCTACATTTATGTTTACGCTAGTGCGCTTAAGTTGTAATAAATTTACAC